>JBAMNC010002337.1:0-39506 GCA_037902135.1 Cetoscarus ocellatus
AAATAACAAGATCAATAAAACTCAGCTATTTTTTTGGTGAAACAAAGCCTATTTCAAATTTTCCACAGATGTTAAAAGTTCATTTTTCATGTGGGCTTGCTCAAGGTCTACGGCAGTAATAAATACAGTATAATTGCCAATAAGGCAACTGGCCAGCTCTGCCCCTGAGGGGAGGTAGCCAGATGTGGTATCAAGATAAAAAGCACTAGCTGATCAATTAGATTATGGTAAATGTTACCTGAAAGGGCTCTTCATTTCTTAGGAGAGCAATCCTTTACCTGGTGAGCCTGCAGGACAGCGATGGCCTCATCCACCTTAACAAGATAAATGACATTTTTGTTGCTTTGTTCAGGAGAAATGTTGCCTAGCTCTGATCCAAATAAACAAAATGACTCTGTGCTCTGTTGTATTTGACTGGAACCAGACTGAAAACAGGCCACAGTCACAGCTCCAAGTCACAATACATGAATTCATGGTTTGTAACTATGAACAGAACTAGTGTTAAAGGAACATTTCAGTTTTTTTGAAGTGGGGGTTGCGTGAGCTCCACATGGCCACTAAGTACATTAGATGCAGTAGAACGTTCTCTCCTCTCCCTCAGTAAACCACAGTCGGTAAGAGTCTGTTACGCAGAACCAGCCGCAAACAGGGAAGTATCGTACCAGGAACAAAGGGTATTTTCTCCGCCTACAGGAACTCCCATCAAAAAATAATACCACAGTTTAAGAGTACACTACCTATACACGTTTTAAGTGCATTAACTTCTCGGAAATATAAAGCTTAACTGGAACTAACTGACTCATGTCACATATTCCTCCGTGCAGCGCTGCCGTGAGCCGCTGAATCACTCCGCCTCCCTCTCAGCAGCTGTCAACATAACGGGCTAGCGACTTCAGATGCCGGTTGTAGCCTTGTGTAACTTTTATCAAATATTGTAATTCTTTTGTTCTGACTCTTAGCAGTGCAAGGAGAGAAACAAAGTAGGAAATTAAAAACGAGTGATTATGACAGCAACGATGAAGTTCCATTCACTTTGGAGCCAAGAGAATATCTGTATGAACCGGAGTTCACAGAAGAAGAGTTGCTGCAGATGGAGACCGAACAGACCTTAACCAGAGTCTTACTGCAGCCAACTTCAGGATGTTTCTGAGTCAGAGGATACTGGTGACTCTCACACCGTCTGTATCACTCAAACAGATTTTCCTGCTCTTCTGAATCCCGGAGTTTTGCGGACATTCTTCAATTTCCCAACGCTAAACTGGAAAGAACATCCCAAACCTGAAGGACCTACTCACAGTTTATCCTCAAAGTAAGTAATAATGATCTGTCAGAGACAAACAAGCAGAGTAGAGGAGGCTGTTTACCAACATTGCAGACTACTTGTGTGTGTGTGTCTCTCTCTCACACACACACACACACACACACAACCACCCCTGCTGTGTAGTAGCATTGCGCGGCTCGCAGCAGCGCTGCGCAGAGGAATACGTGGCGTGAGTCGGTTAGTTCCAGATAAACTTTATATTTCCGAAAAGTTAATGCACTTAAAACATCTATAGGAAGTGTACTCTTAAACTGTACCATTATTTTCTGATGGGAGTTCTTGTAAGCAGAGAAAATACCCTTTGTACTTGGTACAATACTTCCCTGTTTGCGGCTGGTTCTGCTTAACAGACTTTTACAGACTGTGGCTTACTGAGGGAGAGGAGAGAACTTTCTACTGCATCTAATGTACTTAGTGGCCATATGAAGCTCATACAACCCCCACCTCAAAAAAACTGAACTGTCCTTTTAAGACTTGAGAGCATTATAACTCCTAAGTTAATCAGTTAACCACATAAATGTAAGCCATTTTGAGGCTAAAAGTTAAACGTAGAAGCAGAATGTTATCAATAAGTGAACTATGAAATGAAACAAGGGGCATGTAAAAGATCTATTTTCTGTAGAGATCACATGCAAAACACAAGACAGCCATATCTGGGACTAATCAATGTTTAGAGAAAGGTTAACAAAATGAACAACTTGTTAATGAAAGAGGCCCCTAGGAGACAGGCAGTTAGAGGCCTCAATATAACAATGCTTCAACAGCATGCTGTGCAAATGTCTGAAAGCTACGGTTTCCAATTGCTGAGAAAAAACATCAGCAGCTGGTCACCAAAACAACACAACACAATAAACAACACAACCAATAAAAATCAACCCCCATGTTAAACAGAATCAAGAAAACCCAAGGAACTCAGATTACACAACAATCAAAAGACATAAATGTTGCACAAAACATCAGGAAATGTGTGTTTAGAGGATTATTTCTTTGTTGTAACAATGCTTCTTGGCAGCAGATCTCATACGGTTGGAAATGGTGCCATATTTGTAAGGAACATGCACTCATGAAATATTTGCCAGATCCAGCTCTGCCAATGCCAATTAGCTTTTTAGCTGTTGCTGTCGACTTTTGTTTTGAGCTCCTGGTACTCTATGGTGTTGAAAAATCAGGGGCATGGTTTTTCGAACACCCAGTTGTCGCCTGTCTCTGACATCTCCCATTGTTTGAACTTGACCTTCAGTGTGGAGATGGTACTGGGGAGCAGACACCTACTCGGTCCCTGGTTAGCAGTAATAGTAGGTACAGAAATCAGAAAAGGACTGTGCGTGCAGCAGACTTATGCAATGGTTCTACGTGTGTGTGTGTGTGTGTGTGTGTGTGTGTTTGGGTTTACACATGAAACCAGATGGGGACTCTCTCAGCAGCAGCGGTCACTGTGGATACTGATTTCTGCACACTGACGCAGAAAACAAAAAATGGTAGCATACCAGGCCTGAATGATTAACTGCATTTTCATCGTCAACGCACTATAAGAATTTTATTTTATTTATTTATTTTTATTTAACCTTTATTTAACCAGGAAGTCCCATTGAGATTAAAAAAATCTCTTTTACAAGAGAGACCTGGCCAAAATAGCAGCCGTACAGAGTCACAGTACATAGAAAATGACACAATACAATCAACAAGTTTAAAACAAATCATCAAATACACATTTGGCTTTCAAGAAAAACAACCACATGCCTCTGTCACCACATTCTTAATGATACTCTTAAATTCATTAAGAGATATTGTTGAATCCAGTTTTAGCTCTTTTTGAAGATTGTTCCACGACCAAGGTGCATTAAAGAGAAAAAGCAGTTTTCCCCAGGTCTGTAAAAACTCTGGATACAGAGAAGAGCAGCAAATTAGAGGATCGTAGTTGGTACCCAGTAGAGCTACTACACAGAAAGGAACAGAGGTAAGATGGAAGTTTTCCCAGAATTGCTTTATAAATAAAAATAAGCCAGTGTGGTTGTTTGCGAATTGCTAGTAAAGTCCAACCAACCAAAACATAAAGAATACAGTGATGGGTGAGAGATTTTATGTTGGTTATGAAGCAAAGAGATGCATGATACACTGAATCAAGGGTCCACAGTGTGGAAGCAGACGCATGCATATACAGAATATCGCCATAATCACAGACAAAAATGTAGCCTCCACAAGTTTTTTCTTGGCATTACAAGTAAAACAGGATTTATTTCTAAAATAAAAGCCAATCTTCATTTTGAGCTTTTTCACTAGGTTTGTAATACGTACATTAAATGAGAGTTTGTTGTCTATCCAAATACCCAAGTACTTGGAGGTGGTGACATTTTCAATACAGTTTCTTTCAGAAGTAAAAATACTGAAATTATTCGCCTGTTGCAAGTTACCTCTTGAGAAGACCATGAACTTTGTTTTTTGAGCATTCAAATCTAGCTTTAGATTTTGTAGAGTTGTTCGTAAGGACTAAAATGCTGTCTGAAGCTCTTGCACTGCTTTTATAAAAGAGTTTGCATGGGTGTAGATGACAGTATCATCAGCATACAGATGTATTTTACATTTGATGTCCTTACCCAGGTCACTAAAATGCAAATGAAATGAGTCCATCCCAAAGGATGCCTCCGAGATAATAAATAAATAAAAATCTGCAAATGATGTCTCCCCCCTGCTGCATTTGTCTGTGAGCAGAGTGGCTGTAGCTGCAGCTTTGGTCATGGACAGAGAATAGCCCGCAACCTGAGTACCCCACAATATGAGCCTTCTTGCTCCACTGTTTCAAACATTGGTGTCACAGGTTTGTAAGATGTTTCTCTGCACTACTGTAGTTGTTTTAACTCATCTGCTGCAACAGCAGAGATGAGAGGAACTTTTAAAAACTCAGGCAAACTGACAGCAAATCAGGCTTTGTAAGGCAGAAAGACGGAGGACAGCGACATTTTCAGAAAAGTTATGACTCAGGTGGTTTTGTTTATCTTCAAACACTGTGGCGTTTTCAAAGCCATCTAAAATCAGGATCATGCTGTTTAAGTGTTTAGGGTTAAAGGGATACGCCAACTTTTTGTCTTTTCGTGTCTTGCCTCACTCCCGAGTCCATGACGAGCAGATAGACACCATTCTTTCAACTCTGCATGCAGTAACAGCTTGTTAGCTTAGCTCAAACACTGGGAGTCAACGGGTATAGCTAGCCTACTCTAAACAGTTCTGTGTGCTTGTTGTGACTCGGTTTTATTTTACCGGGTTTTGTTATGTTATCTTCTACTGTCCTCGTATTATCTTGCTTTACTCCTAAACAGAGGCTT
Source organism: Cetoscarus ocellatus (assembly GCA_037902135.1). NCBI lineage: Eukaryota > Metazoa > Chordata > Actinopteri > Labriformes > Labridae > Cetoscarus > Cetoscarus ocellatus. The sequence goes on from JBAMNC010002337.1 coordinate 4,642, forward strand.
TGTTTTGTTGACCTACTTCCACGTTGGTTTGCGCTAGAGATGTGGAGTTATCGAACGAGTCGAGTCTTTTGAACAGCTCTTTAATACCGCCTTCACACTAAAATTAGCGTGTCAACGCAGGTTTTTTCAACACGGGTTAACCCGCTAATAATCGGCAAGTGACTCCTATACCACTGCCAGCAGACCCAGGTCTAATTGGCAGCAGACGAGCTGCGTGGCTGTTTTTTTCCTCTGGCGCATCAAGCTGATGTCATCATGTTGGTGACATCATCAGCGCGACGAAACACAACCACGTAAACAATGGAAAGGAGTATGGACGCCATGGGCATGGTTTTCTGTACTTTGTACTTTTGTCCCTCTTTAAAAATGTACAAACTCGGCGCTGATGATACAAAGGCAGATGGAAGTTGTTGCTGAGGCAGCAAAGAGTCACGTAAGTTACAGACGGAGGGGACAGGCGTGATGTTATGCCGTGGGCACGTAACACCAACATCATCCGTAAATTAGTGGGTTGACACGGGTGTCATGTTCCCACTGAAGCCGATCGGAGGCGAGCCGAGAAAAACCCGTGTCGCTTGCAGGGTCAGTCGACCCGGGTCAAAATGCCGATTAGACCCTTTCAAACTGCCGACAGGAGCCGATTGTTACCAGGTTTAAACAGGTTTTTTGGCCAGTCTGAAAGGGGTATAAGTGACGTTGAGAACTGATTTACAGTTGTGAGTGAGCCATTTGTATGCAAGCCATTCTTAAATACAAATTGCCTGCAAATTTGCATCTAAGAATAAATAAAATACAACATTACATTGAAGTGACAAAGGACACAATTCAGGAAAGGATGTGATGCCTATAAACACATTAAATCTGTAGGATTCTGTGAATCTGAGTCCAACTTTGCTCATGAGCTGGACTTTGTGTACTTTTTTAATGCCATGTATCATATTTCACTCATTTACAAACCTTCCTCAACGATTGCAAATCTGTGTACAAGGTTTATGAAGCTGCGGGCACACATAAACACAATTTTAAGACAGAAATGTGTTTTGGCTCAATTTGACAGAAAGTTTTACCACCTTTAGAACTCAAATTTACACTTCACATACGTGTTTATTTTTTATTTATTATCATCATTGCAATTTTGAACAGTGTTATCGCACATTGCATCTTTTTCCTCATATCATGCAGACCTAGAGCATACATGTTCTACTTGAGTAAAACATGGATCCCTGTCTGATCTTTGCACTTTTTATGAAAGCTGGGAGAAAACAAACGAGCCTGAAAGGGTGTTTAAGCAAGCAGGGGCAAACCTACCCTTCCTGGTTGGAGTGGGCCAGTGTTGAATGCCTACTGACAGCCCACGCACAAACTAATAATGCCACTAAAATGTGTAGAAATGTCATCTTATTGATACCTTAGAGTGTAGGGACTCAGGCGTCTCCAGCATGTGCAGTAGCTCAGAGTTGTCGATCTCCAGCAGCATCCCGGTGATTTTTCCAGCCAGGTTTGGATGGAGGGCATGGATCAGAGGGTACAGTTGCTCTCCTGCAAGAGAAGAGACAAGAGGGAGGGTACACAATAAACAAGATAATTAAATCTGCGTATGAGGATAAGAAGGAAAAAATAAGCAATGCAACCCACCAAGAAGCTGTTTCTGATCCATGGGTGGCGCTGCAGCCAGCAGAGAGGCAGTGAGCGGCTCTTGACCTTGAATGTGAACCTGAGGCTCCATGGGAGGAGCAGGGACAACCTGAAAATGATGTGCAGAAGAGTTAAAACATCACTGCTTCAAGAGCTTCTTCCCCCTGTAATATTAAAAATGGATCAATCATAGAGCTACCAAAACATCTTCACTGAAACAAGTTGCAAACAAAAGCACACAGGGTATTAAAAACAATCCTGCAGATAGACATCAACTTTTAAAAAGATGAGCTCGAAAAGCTGTATGTACAAGCAGTCTTTAGAGTTATTTACACTGGATTAGTTTTATGCATGCAAACAAAGAATTTTAATTCATTACAGCTGAATGGACGACATCATTGGCATATTGGTATCACCAGAAAGCTCAAAAAGTTCTATTATATGATTTTTTTTAAAAGGACAGACATCACAAAATGTGTCCAAAATCTGCCACCCCAACATTGAAAAAATTAAATATTTCCAGTAAAATAAAGCTATAACTGGCTGTTAACATTTCAGTGTAATTCATCTTATGCATTACCAAGTACACTGGTAGAGGTGAAGTGTCATGTATTCAGTTAAACATAGGCCAAAAAGGATTTGCGAATCATTGTATTGTTATTATTTATGTTAACCACAATGTCCCAGCGTCATTAGATCAATAGGAGGGTTTTTTTTTTAACCAGGATGTAAATATGTTTATTAAGGCCCTTAAAAACTGTTAATTTTCCACACTGTCATGTAACCTCTGTGGGTTTCTGCTGCCAGCCTTTCGCGGCAAACTACTGAATTCAAGTATGGTCCCAAACATATGCATTTATTCATCAGATACGCAACTACTGAATCTAACAGCCTAAACAGGATGGTTTGGTAAGAATACATACACCGTTAACCCCCTAGTGACCACTGTGATGTGAAGTGTGGTTCACATGGGGTGCCTGCTCCACAAACAGAGCTTAACTAGCAACCCATCAATCTTTAATTCTGTTAAAGCTTCATAAGCTTAATAATTTGATTACAATCAAATAGCTCTCTTACCCTGTTTGTAAATCAGACAGCAGAAAATTACAGAGTATAATACCTGTAGTCTTGTCATAGGTGCAGGAATAGTAACAACCTGCTGGACATTTCTCACTGCTGACGAGTACTTGTACTGTCCACTTCTGGTCACAGCAGGCACATCCGTTCGACCTCCAACAGTCTGAGTCCCAATGTTGCCTAAATAAGGATACTGCATGCTTTAGATACTACAGTCCAAAAGATGGGGGCACTAAAGGACAGAGCTCATCTTGTTGCTTTTGTTCTTACTCGTCTTTTGTGCCGAGCTTATGACATGGGGCGCCTGAGTGGAGGCCTGTCTGACTGTGCCGATCTGGGCTGATCCACGACGAGGAGCATTAGTACCAGCATACTGAGCGGGGTAAGGCCCTGAAAGCAGAAGCAATAACAGTCATTCATGCAGCATATTTACATATATCACTTTGTATAAGCAGATTAAAATATGATGTATTCACCCTGCACTCTGTGAGGCTGTCCTGTCCATCGAGGTAATGCTCTCATGTTGCTGACAGCATTGTGGTTATAGTAGGAGCGACTGGTAGGCTGAAAGTTAAATATATTAAATATAAATTTATGGAATAACAATGTTAGCGTTGGCTCATGATGAGGGGCAACTAAAAGTGCATTGCACTTGAAATATCTCTCTCTAAAACATTCCAGTTAAACATTTACTCCCAGAGACTCATCCAGAGAAATGTATTCATATGAATTGAAAATACATTTTTCAGTGTAAGGGCAAGTCAGAATGGCATACACAAGCTGGGGGTTCTACCAGCTCTGTGCCAGTTTAGATGTAGCCTAGCTTGAATCTAAGTTCTAACTTAAGATGGAGTTAGATTCTACAAACGTTCAAGGTGTTGCACTAGCTGGGACAGAGTCAACATAGGCCTAAGTTACAACTCAGATCTTACAAATACCTCCTAACAAGTGTAAAACCTCTGCAAAATACTGTGGCTGTTTGGTACCAGCAGTTTGCTCTTTGTGCTTGATTACTTACCTCACATATATATGATGACTGTCTCACACTTTTGTTTACTGTTATCAAGTATCACTTCAGCCATTCAAAAATACAGCTATATTAAATCCTCTCATATTATTGGCAATTTAATTGCTCTACATCACTGTTGTTACTTTACTATGACTGTAGAATAAGGCTGTTAGCTTTAGTTACCACATAATCGTAATCATCTGGCATAATTTCCATACATTTTTGTCACTGCATATCAACTAACAGCAGTTGACAGAGAGTAACTGAGAACCACTGACTTCACCCTTGACAGGCATACTTGTATAAATATTCAAGAATAATCTTCTTTCTGTTCTTTAATGTGTTTAGGCTGAGAAAACACAACTGACCCTTTGTTGGCTCTCGGGTGGTTCACCTACCAACCAATCAGAATCAGAGAAAACATGTTCAAACCACCCATTGCTGGGTAACTCCAGTCAATCTTATATTGGCAGCACCTATTTTGATTAATTGTGGCAATACTGTTATCTATTTTTTTTTTTACTTCCAACACTCCTACCCCTACCTATAAAATAACTTATCTGCTGGGCTTTGGGAAACTCTGGTCTGCTTATTTTTTGTTAAATCCTGTTCAGAGCAACTCCTTGTACTGAAAAGTTAACAGGAGTGCTGTCTATACAAGACAATCTACCTGCACACTACCACTTTATCTACTTTAATATCCACTCAGAGTGCTATCTAAGAGCCGCATTACAATTCAAACATTTTCCTCCTATTCATGAAACCTTAAATATTTTCCCTTCAGAAGTCAAACATACCTGTGGTACAGTCATGTAGTATCCACCCTGGTGGTAAGAGTCAATGATGGGACTTGTCATGGTCCTCAGGGTAGCAAGTCTGTGCATGTATTTATTGGTCAGAATAGCTTTACGCTCCTCTCTCCTCTGAGCCAGAGCCACATACAGTGGCTTGGTGGCAACAATCCTCCCGTTCATTTCAGTCACTGCTTTGGTCGCCTCCTCAGGGGAGGAGAAGCAGACAAAGCCGAAGCCTTTGCTCTGCGACCCATCTGTCATGACCTTCAGGAAATAAAGACATCAAGTTCAGAGAGCTTTTAGCTATTTAACAGTGTAGTTCTAGACCAGAACTAGATTTTTGAAAGACACCAAAGACTTGTGTGCTCATCAGTCTAAAATCAGTACAGACCTTGGCACTGGTGATGGTGCCGTAAGGAGCAAACTCCTTCCTGAGTCTCTCATCGTCTATTCCATCGTCCAAGTTCTTCACATACAAATTCACCCCCTGAAATCAAGACTCACAAATAAGTTTCTCTGGTCTTAACCATTCTTTGTGTCTGACAAAGTAATCAATAAAGCAAGAGACGCCCCAACTGTGACATGTCCTGAATCTTTGATTAAATCTAATATACTAAACAATCTTCAGATTAAAAACACAAAGAGGAGAATGAGCAATGATTATTTAATTGGCAAGCTTCTTTACAAAAACATGCATCATTGCCTGATAGCGCTGGATGCGGTCCTGTTTGATTTGGTCAAACTTGCGCTTGAGCTCTCCCTGCCGCTCCTGCCGCTTCTGAGCCCGACCAACGTAAATGATTTTCCCATTAATTTCCTTTCCATTCATTTCATCAACTGCCTGAAAAAAGAACACAGAAAAATGACAGGACATGGATGTTACAAAATACAAACTCAAAAAGTTCAGGTTCATTTGAGGCAAACCCACAGTGCTTGGACAAACAGCCGCGGCATGCCACCCACCAATCAGATCAATCAGGCCCCTAATCATGCAAATGAATGCATTACTCTTACCTTTAAAAAAACAAAATCTTCCTTTAATTCAGATGTGGGGAAAGAGATACAAACTTTAGCCCAAACTTTTTTTTTTTTTACCTGACAGTAAACATGTTTATTTCTGCTGTCATAGTGGGTGTTCACTGGATTGCTAGAACTTTTGCAACCAGCCACTTGTGGACAGCAGAGAAACAGCATGTTTTTGCACCTTTGAATCAACTTTGTTGATCGCCAGAAAATGCTGCTGGTTATTTCTTGAAATTGATTAGAGTAGCTAGAACTTTATTTATCCCTTTGGGAGACTCCCTCAGGGAAATTAAGATTCCTGAAGCACGCTTTATAGCAGATAAGGAGATATATATAAAAAAAGAGACATATAAACAGAAACATAAATAAAAATAGAAATATGGCAACAGGCTGGATGGCCTGAGGGACAAAAGGAGCATGCCTGGACCTCTGACTAGGTGCAAGAAAAATACATAGCATGTTTGCTTGGGCCTCAATGTATCTTCACATTTGAAAACAAGAGGCCAATCTCACTATGATCTCTGTAGGTACAACTGAATCTTTTTTGCCGGAGAAATTAAACAAAGCTAAATCAGCAGTAAAATAATGTCCACTATGTCAGCTCTAACCTTAATGTCAGTGTAACTGACCACCTCTGCTGGCAGTCATCCAGCCTGAGTGAACATGAGGACATGGCACATACTCTACCTTCTGAGCATCCTCGTGGCTAGCGTAGTTCACAAAGCCGAATCCTTTTGAACGTCCTTTTTCATCTCTCATCACACGAACACTGAGAGTCTTACCTGAGAGATGCATGAAAAACCAGTGAGAGACTGTCTGAGATGTTGAGTAAAACAACCTAAACAACTCAGTGAAGGACTAGAAAGGACTGACCAGATCATTGCAGTGCTTCCTTACCAAATAAAGAAAAAACTTCCCTCAGTTTCTCATCGGGGTAGTCTTCGCCAAAGTTTTTGATGTAGATGTTAGTGAACTTCATCACTTTGTTGCCAAACTCCACCTCTCTCTCTTTGCGAGACTTGAAGTGGCCAACAAAACTACAGGCAAATCCAACCCACCACCACCAAGAGAACAGCAATGACAAAGAAAGTTACTAACAAGATCGTTTACAGAGTGAAATGTCTTTCATGCACCATATGAAGAATATTAAATGATAAATAAGGATAAAAAAAAGAGAACACAACAGTGACCAACACTGGCATAGAGCCGGGTGTCAGTTGATTTGATCAACAAATTTGATTTATGCTTTGTTTTTATCTTTAGATCTTCAGACAAATACAACAGCAATACTTTGTTTAGCTGTTTTCAGGATTAGTATAACCTGTAGACCTCTGATAAATTGTAATAATTGCAGAGGGGATCTATGTTTTCAATCCTGAGGGAGTCCACCATGTTTGTAGCTTTCAAAGTAAAAATCCTTGGACTAAAAGACCCACCATATTTCAGGGTATACAAGAGGTCCTCTGATTCCTGTCTGAATTGATACCTACGTCCTTGAAATACCTTCAAGGTCTTCAGGCCTTCCTGTCTAACATCAGTGTCTGACCTCACAAACGTGCCCCTGGAAGAATGTCAAAAAATCCCATAAAAACACTCCTAAACTTTGTGGAAAGCCTTCCCAAAAGAGTTCAAACTGTTACAGCTGCAAAGGGTGGGCCAACATTATATCAAACCCTAAGAGTTAAAAATGGGATGTCACTCAAGTTCATATGTATGTGAAGGCAGATGAGCAAATACTTCTGGCAATATAGTGTATTAGTGGACACTATTTCTCTGCATGCATCTGCAAAGCCAAGTTGCTACCTCATCCAAGTAAGCTGAGGGGAGAGTAGCTTATAGTCAAGCGTGGCAATTCAATAAAGATATTAAACGAAAATATAATTACAAAAAAAATGAAATTACACTCAGGGTCAAGGAATGTTTACTGGACAACTGGATTATAGTATAGTATGGTCAGCATTGTCACCTACAAAACTTGAAGTGTACTATATTGCTCTTCTTGTATTTGAAAAGGAAAGGGCACAGTCCTCTATTGTCTCTGTAATGCAGTCACTTCATGCTTTCAATCTGAAATATCAGTCACTCTGAGTAATTAAGAGACTTCTCTGATGCAGTGAGAATGTGCCACATATAACACAGACATCAGGGCAAAAATTCACAAATAACCGTAGGTCTACCAGTCATACTAATCCCATGCAAGGTAGTTTAATTTTTAAGCACAAAATGCCAGTGCTATGACATGACTTAAAGCTCTTGTGAGATGTTTTTTTAGCTGGTCATGAAATGGAGTTATTCAAATGCTAATGACTCCTTATGACATTTGATCCTTTTCAATTACTGGTAAGACTGATGAATGCCCAATGGCCATTTTATAACCAAGTGATCCCTGCTGCACGGAAGGTGTCAGACAAGGTGACTATCAGCAAAACAGTGTTTTATTGAATTTTGCAAAGTATCAGTCGAAGTTGTAATCAATAAAACGTTTTAAAGAAAGAGGAATGAGATTTTTAGTCACCACACTGGTCAAATGAACAAGTCCGGATCTGCTGAGAGATAAATTGTACTTCTCTGTACATCTGGTACAAAAAATAGACACAATCTGAAATTCCTCACAGGACCTTTAACAACACAGAAATTAAAACAAAAAATACAGATGAAACAAGAATGGTAAACTCCAGAGCTCTAGCACGTCTTGATTTCTCCTTCAAATTGCAGACGAAATTTGGAATAAACCTACACTGTTTGGACAGGACAGCTTTCTTGTGATCTTGATTGGTCTGTTTAGTCTTGAAAACAATGTACACAAAACACAACAAACCTAGACATAGATCCTAACAACTCACTGACCTATACTGAGAGAAATGACATTTTCTCCCCAGGGAACGGGCCTTTAGGCTGACAGTGCCAGATTCCAAATGAAAACCTGTCTTTTGGCTGAGTAAAAACAAAACAAAACACATGAAAGTCATCTACACAAAGTCTTCTTCCACTGGAGTCATATGTATCAATTTGCAGTTTATATCATGACTACAAAAATATACTGCACTGCTCTTTGCCTCAACTCATCATTGTAATCTTGGTATCTTATCTTAGCTTTGTAATGTTTTGACGTTACTCACACTTTCCTGTCATTCAGCAGCATCCCATTCATGGTTTCAATGGCGCGGTTTGCAGCCTCTTGAGTCTCAAAGTGAACAAAGCCGTAGCCTTTGGATCCCTTTTCATCACAAACAACCTGCAGAGAAAATATGCTAAGAGCTCTATCCATGTAGGATAGGTCATTGTATAAGTGTAAGATTTCCCTGCAGGTATGATGCACATGGTGTGGAGCCCTTCTTTAAAGGCGAGGTGTTTGACATCACATTGGACCCCATCAGCAACAGCTACGACCGGGTGCTGAGGAATCACTGCTCGCTCATGAACTACTGGGTGTCCTAAACCTAAAGAAAGCACCATGGTATGTCCAGGTCATTTCACTCACTAAAAAAAGAAAAAAGCCAAAGAGGCTTTATCACTTACAAGCATAAAAATTGTATTTTGTCCTTAGTAAGGACATTTCAGGTTAAAGATTAAAAAATACCCCTCATTAATAATGATACATTTATAGTAAATGCAGAAAAAAAAAAATCGTAAATATGATAACACGAGCACAGGTGAGAATGGTTCGTGCATCAATAAAGTTGACTATGTCTTGCTTACTAATCCCTCCTTGCCCCTACTCTCCTCTCTATTTCTGCAGGGCTTGCTTAAAGCCACCAAAGTGCTTCAGGAAGATTACGGCACCATGCTGACGTAACTTTGGCCGCCCCCCTGTCAGTCCGACATTTGTGTGAGGGAAAGATGAACCGAAGCCAGTACAACCTCATACCCAGGTAGAGTGTATTTACTGTAAAGATCTGTACATGGTATCTCATAACTTTAATGTAGGTATGCACCAGGTTTTGGCAGTAAATCAAGTAGGCATTGACCAATGCAATGTTGATATTGTGTAAATTTTGCCAAGGCTAATAATTACATTGTTAACAGATTATAGATATTTAACATTTTTGATGATTTTTTTCTGTAGATTATAGTGTCTAAACATATCGACCATATATATTCATATATTTGCTGCAATACTTGCATAATGTAAAGCTATATCTTAATTCTTTACTTATATTACTGAATGTCCACATTTAAAAACAATGTAATATCATTTTTTGTGAAACCGTTGTTGGTGTATTGTTTTTCTTTTATCAAATTAGTTTGTGACAAAAAAAGACTACCACAATGAAAAGGAATGGATTAATTCTGGTACAGTTGAGACTCGTTCTTGACAAAAAATATGTACATGTCAGTATTAATACCAGTATAAGCTCAAATGAGTTTGGAATATCCACAAATCAGACATTGTTAAAAAAAAACGCAAATATCGTCCATCCTTTGTGTAACATGTGAAATCAAAATGAGGAATTACATCTGTCTCTGTTCAATGTTAAGAGCATATTTAATAGGTACTTTATTTTTACTCTTTATTTTTCATGCAAGCATTTACATCGTGCTGCTGCCTATTAATTGGAGTATTTGTGTGACATTTGGCACATGGGAATTTGATTTATAGATTACTTTGATTTTGTTATGTCCTAACAGAGAAGGTTCAAGGTTCGTATTGTACATCAACATTTAGATATAATGTATTGTGTTACAATTTTATTCCATGTTGTCCAGCCCTAGCATGCCTCATGATCACACTGAGTTCAAGCCAGGATTACAGAAATACTGAGGTCAGATGTTCAAATTCCAACTGTAAAATCCTATTTAGTAATCGTCAGAGAAAAAACAGGGTTCACACACATCCTGGGAAACATTTGAACAGTTTTCTAGCCATTAAAAAAACATGAAAAGTGAGATAAAAGCGGAAATGTCTTGGCAATCTTTATCCCAGAAAATTGCTTAAATATGCTCCTGATTCCATATAAAACAAATTGAATGTTACCTGAACTGGCTAAATTATGTTATGATGATCTAAAAAGTGATGGTAGTTTATAGACATTAATATTAGAAAAGGGCAACACTCTAACAGCAGATCCATATCTCAGAAACTGTACTCTCAAACCAAAGTAGATACACAAGATAAGCCGCAGGACAGCATTTGTTGTAATCTTTATTTCTACTATTGTTTTGAGTAAGGCATAAGAATAATAATAATGATAGTTAGGTAATAGTGCTCCAAATTACAGCTGTAATGTACTTATGTTATAAACGCAGAAGGCTTTACATCTGCTGAAACAGATGTAAAACATCATGCAAAACATAGCAAAACTGGAAGCAAACATGAATTGTCATCACAAGCTAGCTGGCAGCACCAGCACCTTGCGTATAATGATGGGAAGTCCAGCTAAGTTTGGAGATCTGGATCATTTGGATCTACTCTACAAAAGGAGCTGGTGTTTTGGCTTCCAAACCAGTCCTTACTTGATCTTTGTTGGTGTGTTTTTTTATTTACCATCAAAAGGAAAAAGGGTATCGGTCTCTCAGTGAAGGGCAGTTCCTGTCATCCACCTGAAAGATTTGTCGACTAGTTCGCTAACAACAAATCACAACTCATTTGTCACCTACTGTTTAAAGTGAGTTTTCATTTCAGTCTGATCAGTGATCAAGTTTATGTTATTGACTGTAAATCATGGTTTTGTAGTGTGTTTCTGACAAAATAAAGAAGAAAAGCTCTTACTGTGCTTACCATACAGAGATGCTCAACAAGTAGAGGCCCTTTTGGTGTAAATAAACCACAAGTTGTCACTGATGACTTGCTGATAATGCAGTGACTGTGTCAATAATCATAGAATCAGACTTCAATGAAAGGATAACTGTGCCTGGATATAATATTCTCCTGTCATACCAGTAACTGGAAATAGGATGGAAAAAGTCTTCTCTAAGAATTTCTAAGAAAGAGTGTGAACTATTTCATATTTTCTTAGTCTTGTAATTTTGTAAATTGTTACCAAACTTCAATCAATTGATGTTTACTTGGAGAGTGACAAATCATTCAAGTGTTATCTCAAGACACATTACAATTGAGCAAGCTGGAGCCATGCTCTTCATTTTATAGATACACATATATGCAAATATACATATGTACACATATAAATACACACATATACATATATATTTCCAAACCCAACAAGAATCCACCTGGAATGCAGCACTGGGCCAACCTACAGGAAAGTTCATCTATAGGAGTCTTCCAGTAACAGTGGCAAGAAAAAAAAACTCTGTTTAGAAGTTACACATCTTGGAGTGGAGCCAGTCCTCATGTTGAACAGCCAGCTACTGAATCCGTGTTGGGGGGTGTGGGTGAAGGAAGGGCGGTGGGCAGAGACAAAGGACTAAAGTAAGAATTGAAAGAAGTGACAGTTTTATGGGCCAATCATTTTTCTGTTCCCATCATATTTGTCTCTGCTGAATATAAATATATTAGAGGTTAGCCCCCTCCATAAACTGTTTCCTTCCTCCTTTTCCCCTTTCTATCTATTCACAGAGACCTCCCTCAGGTGCCCACAGCAGAGGCCCAGGCCTGTGTGAGTTGGCTGGCTCATCTGGGTGGTCACGTATCCAAGAGAAGGGTCTCTGATCAGCCCTGGTCCCTGATGGCTTGCCTGTTGCTCCAGGCTCCAATCACGACTTTAACAGGGGAGGGTCTGCCATGGGATCAGCTCACAGAGAAAACGCTCTTGCTCAAAAAGCTGGCACTGGATTTTGGAGCTCGTTTGCACTGGCCTGGTGGGTTAGTTTTTTTTAATCCCTTTATTGACCAGCAGGTGGCGCTTGCATGTTGTGTCTCAAATGAGCCAGACAAAGTTAATACAGGAAGGATACTGAGTGTCTCAACTTCTGTTAAATCTTTTAGCTTCTCACCTCAGAGGGTCCTTTGTCGCACTGGGAGGTAGATCAGACAGATTAGATCAATGTGAGTTAGCACACCAGCTCAGGGAGACATTCAGTAGACTAATGCACTTAAAGAAACTTATCCTCAAAGGACCCCACTGAACCATCTCACTTTACAGGACTAGAATGTGCAGGTACACACCTGCAGGAACACAGAAGTACACAAATTCTTTACCAGGGAAACAAAGGCCTAAAGAAACTCTCATCCCTCAGAAAACCTTTTATAAACTGACAATGTTAATGATATTTCCTGCAGAGGAAGCCTCTGACCTGGATGTGATGTCATCCAACGTGGCTCTTCATCGCTCCATAGTTCATCACAAGGCAGATCTTGTCTACTTGGTGCAGGAGAAAGAGCCAGCAAGGAAGCATCCAATCCGCCCAGAGGAGGGGTGTGATCAGGATAGCAGCGGCGATGCTGATGCTGGCCTCCTACAGGAATCAGTGTCTGCATGTTTTTGTGCGTCCTGCCATGCTTGCAACAGCAATTCACATCACAAAGACCACACAGAGAGGTGAGGAGTAATACCATGCTCAAACTGAGAATTTTTCTCTTGCTTCAGATTCTGCCTTTTGAAATGGATAAATAGTAGTGAGATCTAGTTAATGCCCCTTTACTGTTCACTTCACAGATGAGCTCTTCGCCTTCTTTCTGCTTCCTACAAGATGTCTTCTCTAACGAGTTCATCTTCATACCCGGAAAGTCGTCTCAGGTTAACAGGTCTCATCTTTCTAAGGGTTAAGTACCCTCAGAGCAAATATCATAATGAGGTTTTCTGTCCCTGTAAATCATGTTTAAAGTCATAATGATAGCTTTGAGATAAAAACATGAACATAAATCACTCCTTTAATGTATTGGAAAACTGCATGTTTTTCCTTATTTGAACGTAGTCCAGGCAGTGCATGAGCTCTTGTGTTGTAACAAAGAACAAAAGTTTTAGAAAAGAGTAGAGATCCTGGCTGAAGAAAAGTATGGTTAATTATCCATCAATCCATCCATTATCTATACCTCTTAACCCTTTCGCAGTCACGGGCTGGAGCCTGTCCCAGCTGACTTTGGGTGAGGAGACAGGCAACCATTCACGCTCACACTCATACCCAAAATTAATTTTGAGTCAGCAATTAACCTAATTAACATGTTTTGGTCTGTGGGAGGAAGCCAGAGTGCCCACAGAGAACCGATGCATGCACAGGGAAACATGCAAACTTCACACAGAAAAGCCCTGACTGACACCAGCAACCTTCTTGCATTGGGTACTCTGGCTTCTTCCCACAGACCAAAAATATGCTCACTTGGCTAATTGATGACTCTATATTGCCCATAATTGAGAATGTGAAAGTGACTGCTTGTTTGTTTACAGTATGTGTGTCAGCACTGTGATTGGCTTGTGTCCAGTCCAAGGTGTACTTTCCTGTTTTCCCCAACTGGGATGGACTTCAGCACCTCCATGACCCCAACTGTAGTAGACTTAAAGGGGATGGACTGAAGACTGTCCTTGAAAAATATATTTTTAACAGTTCAACTAGCATGTGCAGCAGTCTGTTCATGTCTTTTTGTAAATGCTCATTCAACTGCGCCACCCTGTGGTGAAATTTCATAGGACATATTGAGACAAAAACCCTCAGGAGTGATGCGTCATCTAATAAATACCATACGTAAAATTTTGATTCAGGAAATGCCCCTAAATATGTTAGCTAGGATGGACTTGCGGCGACAGAAACTGGACCTTTTAGTCTTTTAGTGTGTGGTTAGCCAAAAAAGCAGGGCACATATGTATTCGGCCCTCTTTCAAGATCCCCAAAGTTACTGTCCTGGTTTCAAAGTTTAGAAAGAAGAATCTAATTGTGAAGTCCCTTATCATTAATTCAGAGCAGAAATAAAGTGAAATATTTCATCTTGTCTCCACAACATATATTTTTCTATTATGTTTATGGTTATATTTTCTGCTGTTATTCTGTGAGCGATACCACCTGCTGAAACCAAATTCCTTGTATGTCACAAACATACTTGGCCAATAAAGATGATTCTGATTCTGATTCTGATTCTGACCTCCCTGTTAATGTCTCACTGATTAGGACTTCGAGGAGGCGTGCTTCTACTTGGAGAAATCTGCAGCAGTCCATGCCAACCAGCAGGAGGTGACAGTGTTGGATGCTGGACAGGAGATACTATCCTTCCTGCAAGCACTTCTACAACCCTTCATAGACTCTTACCAGGTCTCTTCACTTTTTCACCCACTGATCACGATGCACTTGAGGATATAGGTAGTTTTTGTGGGTGAGGGAGGATGCCGTGGGCCCCTTGTTGTGTTACTGCCTCTAAATACTGATCATGTTCTGCCACCTATCACACTTGTGCTCTCACGTGGGGTGATAAATTAAACCCACCTCATCTTAACAGAGTCAGAGCCTCTGGAGGATACTAAGGTTATATGACCTTATAGTTTGTTCTGGGAATCAGAGGCTTAAGCTGCCGAATGGTAGTTTACATTAAAGGCCCGAAGGAGGACCAACAAAAGTATTAAAAGACAAAGAAAGAATGCTTACTTACTCCTAAAGCCCAAAAATTAGAATTAAAAAAAAATAAAATCACAGAAAATGAAAAGTAAAGGAAAATCTCCGCTGGCAGATAGCAGGGAAATGTTGAAGGTTTGGCATGTAAGGAACTAACACAGATGGGAAAAGACTTTATACACAAAGTGTTGTGCCAAAATGAAACAGCGGTGAAAATAATGAAAAATCATAGTGAGGAGAGAAACAAAGGGACAGGAAATAAAACTTTACTTCAAACAATAGCGGCAAGAACTACAAAATAAGATGAGAAACACTGAGGAGCTAACTTTGAATGAAAATCATAAAACATTCCATCCCTTATATTTACTTAAAAATACAATAAGTATTGCGTTTTTGGACTCAAATGTGACACTGACAATATCTTACTAAAATTATTTTTGAAAATTTGAAAATGATTTTTTGTCTTTTGGTTTAAAAGGAGAGTTTTGCAATACGTACTTCTATCGTCTAGGATTAATCATGTTTCTTTGTATTTTTCTGCCCAATATTGTTAAGCCATTGAGGACATGACAGTGAGGGAAAAAAACACATGTTTGAAGACACTCCTGCTGCTGCAAAAATGCAGTTTGGCTTGTTGTCTGACTAGGCCAAAACATAAGATTGCTTGATAGGCTTTGATTTTACAGTTTGTACTTTAACAGATTAACACACATTTTTGCCATAATCCAATGATTTGTTCTCATTACTGTAGAGGGTCATAATTGCATAACTTTAATTTTAAGCTAAATAACATAACTGGGTAAATCATGTAACTCACAAGTAGTTGTTTGTTATATTTAGGTGGTGTTTAGGTACCTTTGTGAGGATGGAGTTCACTCGTTTTCTGAGAGGACAGTTCCTTCCTGCTGTGAGAAGTTTTGCCACAGAGCTCATCCTATCTGGTAAAACATTGAGCAGAGCTGATTGTCAGACTTTAAAGAGGCTGCTTCTGCTGTTAAAATTAAATTATCTGCCTTTTTTAGGGAAACTTCACACTATGAGGCCCTGTCATCAGACACACAGAAAAATGTTTTGTCTGCCCTGCGAAGGCTGAACACGGTGACAAAAATCAAGGCGTGAGTAACAAGATTAACCCCTGTGAAACTTGTTGGTTTTAAGCTCATTTTCTTAGGTGATTGATAAGCTGTCTGTATCTCTAATGCCACACTCATACTCTTAAGTTTCTTCATTTGTTTCTCATGGCAGGTTGGAGCAGAGCGAGTTCAGAGTGAAGAAAGAAGCCGTCAGAAGAATTGAAGAGATGCTCTGTAAGTTTCCTGTCTGTTCTTATTTACTGCAGCCATTCTACCAACAGCAGCCTGAGAGATTGTTTTTACTTGTCCCTCTCACTGTAGCTGGGAAAATCCCTCCACAGTCTCTACCTACTACACCTGATGCAAGACTTTAGTCTCCACTGGAAAGGAGCCATCTTCAGTATCAGCTCAGTGTCCTGCTAAGCAATACCTGACCCCTTTTTGCCCTTTCTCTGACCACCTCTTTGTCCTCCTGTGCCTTTATGGAAGATTCAGGAAGCACCTGAATCCTGCTCACAGACAAAGTACCTTCATCCTGGATGCCAGGAGCCGACTTAATCTGGCAGCATTCCTCTCTTAAACATTCGCTCCCCACCTCCTCAACCTCGTTCTCATTCCTTACAGATCTGACAGGGTTAAGATTTAACCATGTGACCTGGTACAGCGATGCAAGGTTGACAAAATTCATATACGGTATTTTCCTCCAACATTACCCTAATGCACTCAGTTCTGTTTACATGCACAGTTAAGTTGAGCTACACATGTAGCTAAATGATGCCATTCATCTGGACCACTGCCCCATCACAGTGTGGAAGAACAGGAAGAGAATCAGTTTATTGATGGAAGTACGCTGGGCTTCCTCAGTTATTCTCATTGTCCTGTTCCCTGTCAGCTAACTAGTCTTTTGTAGAATAGTGAAAATTCTTGTCATCAAAAGCTGTGGACATTTCATACACATTGGTTTATTTGATTTTGGTACATATGAAATCAGTGTTATCTATCAAGCTTATGATGATAACAAAAAGGAGGCAACATGCTGCTTCTGCTATCCTTTAGCATTCATTGCTGTTCATATGTTGAGTCAATGCAAAGATGCTGAGGATGTGCAGAACTTCAGCTTCAGTCCGGGCCAACTGATTTAAAAACATGCAAGAGGAATGGATCTCATACATGTTCTGTTGTGTTTATCCAACATTAACACAATCAATTCAAGCCAATAGATTTACATGCAGTTGGAAAATGTTGAATTTCTATCACTCAGATGAAAATGGACTTAAAAAAAAAGCTTATTTTGGCAGAGTTGGTTTGCAACCATGCATGTGCCGTGCATCTTGCCTTGTGCGGCAAGCCTGGGGCCCACTTGAAGTGGGTCTTCCCCTGGTCTCTCTACTCCTTTTCTAGGCTTACTGTTGTATGTAGTTTATCTTTATTAAGGCCAAAAATGGTGTTAGACAGACCTGCCTAATTGATGCAGTTTGACAGGACTCCAAACAAAACTGGACTGAACAAGGCTTTGCACATGCTCTGCAGTCTCTGCCCTGACCGTTGACCTGAACAATAAACAGCAGTTACCTGAAGTCAAATAGCATGTTAATGCATATGCATTAGCATAAATGCTAAGTGTTGGCATATATGCTAATCCTAATGAGAGTCAAATTTGTCTGCTTATAGTTATAACACAGAATCATAGTGTTTATCTCATTTGTATGTTAAGAGTAGAGTGGGTTTAAAATATGCAGAACTGTAAATTGTATAATTTCAACAAACTTCTGGCAGTGGTGACAACAAAATGGTTCTTAGTAATTTACTGAAGAGGTTGAGAACCCCAACTGTAGGGGACGTGCAGATGCCACAGTTAAAATATTTTCCCCTGATGCATTTATACTGGGACAAAGAGCAATTCAGTAAAATTCCCTTATCAAGCTATTAGCATAGCTTCACTTAATTGTGCATATAAACCTATTGCATAAAGTGGCAATAATTCAGTGTTACTTTACTACATGCTACTTTTTCAATATCATACTCCTGTGTTCCAGGTTAAAAATCAATGTTTACAGCATGTCTATATCATGAAACCACCTCTCAGCTGATGAAAAACTGTGTAGATAATGCAAAGTGAAAATCCACAAGGATATCAGGTTTGATCTCACAGGAAAACAACATGAATGCTAATCATTAAGCTACTTTTTCACAGTTGCTAGGAAATAAAGTCAAAAGTGATTTCATTTAAAATGAGCTTTTTACAAGTTATACCAATCTAACTAGCTGGCTAGCATACTTCAGTATGAAATGAACTGGTTCATTGCTAATGTTAGCTTTAGGCAGTAGGCCTATGCCTGGTTAATTGTTCATAAAAAGTGGTTTGATAAAATGTGTGGTGGTCAAATGTTCAACTCAATTTTACATATCCAACATCGTATAGCTGATGATCAAGATGAGGCTAAATTTATATATGTAAAGCACTTTTGTAGGGCACTGGCTGTTTTCAATGTATGTGCTATATAAATAAGCTGACATTGACATTGATTAGTTAGGTCTTCAGATCCCCTTTTGTTAGCACTAGCCAACTCCAGACAAACCTTTATGTTGTAACATCATCACTGTCACAGTCATGCTGTTTCATAGCAGCTATGATGGGTTTGGTTCCAATGATGTTTTCCTAGAAAACTTTACCATTAGAGGAACTGGTTCATTGAAAATGTTAGCTTTTGTCTAATGTCTGGCCAGGCTAATGACTTATCATATATGTTGTTTTAACAGCATGATCTGATGTCCCCCTCAGTTTTTAATTTCGATGATCTTGGCGGATGACCTAGCTGTAAGCAGATGTAATGTTCCCACACTTAAAATAATTTGCAATATGAACAAGAAGGATGATTTAAATGTATTATTTGGACCTCAGCTGACTTCAGAGCTACTCGGGCAAGTGTAGATTTGTCAGAAAAGGCCCATAACTTTTGCTTACTATCATGAAACCAGCACTTGATTCATAAGCTAGCAATAAAGGATGTTTAGGATGCAGACTTTCCTATAGATTAATTAGTTGATTAAGCCTGACTTAAAACTGATCAATGATCAGTTCATCATCTTACAATGAACTTACTGCTTACATTAAGTGCAATTATATTGACAGATACATGATATGTGATTGTATGTAAATAAAAATTAACCAATCAAAATCTATGTAGAAGTGACATGACAAAAAAAACACCATAAATGATCAAAGTTGTGATGTTTCATTTGTGACACATTTATTTTAACTTGTACAGCTCAATAACTGTAAAATAAATGTAATTAAATGCACCATTGACCCTTTCCCTTGCACTGATTTCATTACTTTGATTTTGTTGAAACTGCTCCCCAAAACACCAGAGTTAAAAGTCCAACTTCCTGTCATCTCTGCTGCGCCTGAATCCCCTCCAAAGTACAAGAAGGCCTCTTAAGTGCCAATCAATGGGTGGATGGTCTAGCATGAGAAAGATTATCTATACACAGGTGGTACGTCGACTTGATGCGTAAAGCACTGACAGGGTCTTGACAAAAAACTGAGATGTATTCCAACACTTTAGAATTTAACTTCTTCTCGCTCTCCTTGGCTCTGTGTCGCTCTTTTGTCCCATCGATCCCTCTCGCCATTCATTTGGGAGAACAGATTGACCTGGATGGTGCGCAGTGTGGCCGCCAGGATATAAAACCCTCCTGCATCATGTGGCAAAAAGCTGCACCCACGCTAAGTGCCGCACCCATCAGGTTGGGTACAGTTTCACACACAACGCACATGCCCTCCAGGAAGTTGCAGCGTGCCCTTCTTGGCCAGGGGCTGGTTGGGTTGGAGTAGCCCTGGGGAGGGGCGTTTTGCTGGGCATGGTTGATCAAGTATCTTGCACAGTCTGCGAAGTGGGTGGCGGCTCGGCGCAGTGGGAGCAGAGCCAGGTACAGGTGGCAAGCAGCTTTGGTCAGAGCATGGAAGAGGAGCCGCAGCTCAAGCACGGCATTGCCTGGAGATAAAAGGGTAACGGGGTCAGCTGGAGTCTAATTAACACTGTGGCTAATGTCAGCAACCATTACAAACAGCGTCTGCCATTGGATTAAAGTCTGTTTTCCAATGTGGGCAGCGGGTTATCACCTGGGCACGCAAAGAGGGTGACTTGGCACGTCATTATGTTTGAAACCCAACACTAGAGCCACCTTATGCTGAAATTAAGCATAAAACTCAACCCACGACACTAACTTTTGTATTGTTGTTTTACTATTTCCAAAACCCAATTCATGGGGATGAGTTGCACAACTTTTTTGTAAGAGCCTATGAGTACTCAGTAAAAACAATAAAATGAAAACATAAAGTTAAACTGATCACTAAGCTAAAATGTTCAATCATTGAGTGTTCTCATGACACCAAAATCTTAATTTCAATTTTGATACCAAGTCAAGTACCATTATTCCTAATATTTAAACAATACTGAATCTTGGGAGTGTAAGAAAATACTGATACACCAATATAATGTGATATTATATTGAAATTTGGGACATGTATTGTAGTTCAACCTCCAGCCACTAGCTGGTGCTCAGCCATTTGACCCTCTGTCTCTCCGTTGTATTAATGAAGTGGTGCCACAATGAGTCTAAAAGTGCTGATGTGAGTTCGCATTTGAGCACGGTTGATTCCCATGGCCAAAGTATACAGAATTTTAGAACAGCTTTCAGATAAATGCTCAAAATAAGGTCCATGTTGAACACATGCATACAGATTTGAAGGGTTTATTTTCAACATAAAATGCATCTGACACTGCCCTGTTTTTGAATTTTACAGCATTATTGTGTTTTTAAAAGGTGGTTGTTTACAAAAACGACCATGTTGTAGGTCCATAACAGCTTAATGGTAGCTTGTTACGCTCACAGATTACATTTAAGCCTAAGAACTTATGAAAGGTAGTGAGGACTATCATGAGGAACAAAATCTGTAAGTTTCATTCATTTTTGTTTGCCACAGACCTTGTTATCAGCAATGATCCCAGAACACAGTAAAAAAAAAATCCCAAAAGGATTTTTGTATTGGGAACCAGTGTAACCTTCCAGGTTCACTCACAAAAATATGTATTTCCTGCTGCAATCAATTATGACAGTTTCTGTCACTGGGACAATGTTCAGTTTGTCCATGCCTTACATGAGTAACACTGATCAAAAACTGTAGTGTCTATGAATATGGCATTGTGAGTTCTTAACACCATAGAAGTGTCAAAAAAAGACTTATTGTTAAAAAAATTGTGATTTATTGCCCTGCTTGTAGAATTGTGATATAGTGTGACATTAAGTCACCCCTTAATTTCAATATCAAATAATCTTTATTTGTAAAGCACCAAATCATAGCAAATGTGATAGTGATAAATTTTATGGATGCCAGACCATAAATCTGTCCTCATAATATTTGTCTCTATTAAATTGAACTTTATTAAAGTTTAGCCCTTGTGGATGCAGTACCTTGCTTTACAGAGGGTCCTCCTCTCTTTGTGGTTGTAAAGGTAGTAACGTCTGTATGGGTGGTAGTACAATATCACCAGATTCTTCCAACACACACACACGCCTACAGGTCACCTATAGTTTTGTTTTGTGAAAGAGGCGGTCACATTTGGAATTGAGAGGTTTTTTTTAACAGTATCATATGTCAAAAATAAATCTTCTGTGAAGTTTTGGGTTATAATTTTTTATTTAGTATTTTTTTGTAAGAGAACACTTGTGGTTTCATTTGGGTCAAACGTTTGCATATGTCATACTCCAACAACAACATCAGGTTTTCTTCCTAATCTAGCACAAAACTATAGTATCAGTGCTTTGAATACATTTTAAGTTAAGCACTTTTACTTTTACTTGTGTATTTTTATAGATTGCTACTTTTACATGTGCTTAAGTAAACTTAAACCAAAGAAACTTTTCTCTTACCTACATAATTTTTTTTCCAAAATCTTAAGTTTTTAGTACAAATATTTCACTGTAAGTATGAACTGGTAAAAAAAAGCCTTTCACTTTAAGACAATTGTTAATATAACTTGGCAAGCACTAAGGTTTATCTGGGGAACATTTCAAGCACAGTGATGATCCAGAAGATAGGCTGTCCCGGTGCGCCATGTTTTCTTTTAAAAGCTAGTCCACTAATTAATTTACTAATTAATCATCCTCAGGGCTGCAGAGAAAGCTTGGCAAAGGAGAGACAGGTGAATGTAGGATTTTGCTGGGTAATTAAAAATGACAGTCTTATTTGTGCTGTAATACTGTGTGAGCTGACATTAACTTCATGAAAAAAATCACTGAGCTCCACTGACCAGGATCATCTTACCGTCTATGAAGCAGAAAATCCATAAAAGGGCGATGCTGGCTGCCAACGATGTCCACCAATCCATGTATACTCTCTCCCCCCTGGTCCCTGACCAAGCGACGAAAAGAAAGAAAGCTACGGAAACCCAAAGTGATGATCCTGGACAAGCCCTGCCCTGGCTGACGACACTAACGCTCACACATTAAGTCGTGGCATCCCCGGCAGGTGTCGGGGCAGGGCTGCAGACACTGCGGGACACCCATAGGTGCACCTGAGGTGTCAGCGGACGCCTTAAGGGACACAGACATCAACAACTCGGTTACTTAGCTGTAACACGTCTTAAAAGGATCAATTTAACCCGGTAATTGCATTTAAAAGTTGGAGTGAAAGCATTTAAAGATGATGTAAAAGATTTAAGGAGCACTTATGAAAAAATGCCTTTCTCCCCTGCACATGGTCCCATAATGTGTCTTTTGGAATTAGATTAAGACCTTGTTACCTAAATCTGCAGCTTTCTTTTCTCTGTATAAAAAGTGTAAATATTGAGTAGACTCACATGTATCAACACATTTTGTCAATATTTCCTTTAAAATCAACTATCAACTCCTTACTGGATGGGAGGAGGAGTGACAGGAAGACAGGGGAGGGGAAGGAGCAGTTATCCAGTAGCTAATATTTAGAATTTTTTATTTATATCTGTAAGTGTTTTTGTTTGTTTGTTTTTTTGTTTGTCTTTTACCGTGTGCTGCTTTACAATGCTGCTGGAATCTTAATTTCCCTGAGGGAATCTTCCTAGGGGATTAAAAAAGTTCTATCTTCTCTGAAGAGTATTTTTAACCTTTACCCTTAGGGCCATGTCTAAAATGAGTCACACTCACACTCACACCCACAAGCACAAAAAATGTGCTCTTTAAAAGCAAGCCATCTGCTTTAACCGAGCTATTTGTTTCACCTGCATTTGACCTAATTATTGATATCAAATACTAATTCATTTTAAAAGATGGAACCCTTTAAATGCCAGGTTTTTGTGATGATGACACTATGTTTTAGATTAAAAAAAAAAAACAGAAAAAAATATTTTCAATATACTACATGCAAAGTAGATATTTTGTTTTGGATTATTACAGCCTGGGATATGTCAAGGATGTGCAGCAACACTACTTTCCATGCATTATTAACACCCCCCCCAATGAAATAAAAAAACATGGTACCCGTTATTAGTGGATAAAGATGAACAGTTACAGACAGGGAAGGGGGCTGACTGTAAAACATGTTTAAGAAGTCATCCTTTATGGATGTGAATATGGCGTGCCTTTAGATTTTGGCATGATTTTAGGAGTGTCGTGAAAACCACTGACTTAATCTACTGTAAGAGCTGAGCTGGAAATAACAGGATCAAATAAAAATACGCAGTCTTGCAATAATCCATCCCATATGCATGAACACAGCCTTAAAATGCGCACAACAGTTCGTTAGAGTCAAAAGTGAAGTTCATTCTGACACATACCATACAGAGAGGTCTTGGCGCACGTGTTTCCTGATACAATGCTTTTCCTAGCTCGTGCACAGGTTGTCATGGCTACAGAAAGCCTTCAGACGCCAGGACACCTGAAGGAGGCCTCTCCCTCTCCCTCTGCATGCCTCTGCTGAGACTGAAGCTCAGAGGGGGAGAGAGAGGGGGTGTTGTAGTAGCTGCAGTCTTAAAAATGCAATGACGCGAATTTATGCCACAATTTTCAACTTACTTTGGACTTTTCGACTACGAGCATCTGACCCGCAGCACAAGTTATGAAGGTAAGACGCCGGGATTGTTATGTTTACGCAGCTTAATGTACAAATGAGTAGAGCACATGCTATTAAGTTTCAGCTGTTTGACACAGAGTCAAACAGCCTGTTACAACAGTGATGTTATTCAACAACAAAGGCGATTTTGGACCCTTTTTAGGGGGGCTGACCCACCCCTATATTTTATTATAACACCCTGAATGCCACAAAGTGCCCCCCTTGATTTTTTGAACGTGACTATTTTTGCAACATGAGTTTGATATTTTTTTGCATTTAAAAACACCAAATAACAAATGATAACTGTATGTCAGGATGTAGAGGGAAATCCACCCTTTCTTAATGGATGCAGTCCAAGGTCTTTCATCTTATCAGAAATGTAACTTAACTGTTGTGAAAGCACTCATATAATTTACTTAAGACAAAGTAAGTTACAGTGCAAGAAGAGATCGACTGTGACAACTTATATATTCAGTACTTTGCTGATATAACAGTGATAAAGGTTTGTGGTTAAATTTCATTTAATATTACTATTTACAAAATAATGTGCCACAAGAATTCATTGACAAAAACTTTTGTGCAAATTGATTAAGTTTGAAGATCCTAAAATTGCTCCTGTTCAACACAGCTTGCAGTGAGTCTTGTATATCACAAATGCATAAATCTATGGGGCCCCTGAAGGTAAACTGATGATTTTTCTTGCCCAAAAACAACCATCCTCAAAATATTTGACATCCATCTATTTTACATATATGAGAAGCCTGAATATTTTCACTTTTCGCATCTAACTTTAAAGACGAAGGCTATTTTAGCTTTGAAAAATATGTTGCCTTCCATATAATTTACTTGAATACTCTGCAAAAGTTAAATATATCTACAGTTTTGTTTTTGTTTTGTTTTTTTTAAATATCGCAAGAAGGATTTATTTTCCCTTTTCTTTCTTGCATAGGGTGACACATTTTACAGAAGGTGGAGTGCTGCATGAATAGTTTGTAGTAGGTGGACTGTGCTTGACGGAAAATGCTGCAGAAGGTTAAATATTTTAACAATTGACTTTCAGGGCTACCATAGAAAGCCCCATGTGCTTCTTAGCAAGATCTCAATAAAGGTTCTGACATATTATTTCTCCTTCTTCAGTGATGAATCAAAAAAAGAAAAAAACAGCAAGTGGTGTGATCACCCTCCACCCAACATTTCCTGTTGGCTTGTTAAAATCAAAGGTAAAACACACACAGACACAAGTCCATTTGAATACAAAACTAATTGAAATTCTGAGTCCAAGAGCAGGACAAGTTATCATGTACATTCATCCGGTCTTAACTTTTTGTCTTCAGTGAGACTCAAACTGTGACGTCTCACCGGCTAATAATTTATCACCAGTCTCAAAATGCCAGAGAGGTCATGTAGGGTCAGTATGTGTACACAGTCTGGTGTTTAATGCTGACCTGAATGCTTATTTTCCTACCCTGTCACATCTGAATGTACAATGCAGGAATCTCAGTGCCCTTTGAAAGGAGTGGAAAGGTTTCAAGTTATTGAAAGGCAGAAACTGTAGCCACCGTAATCCTCTCTTGATTTAGGACAATAGGGGCAAAAGCCTGCAGCTGCTGGATCAGGTGACATGCAGAGGAATGATACCTGACAAGAAATCCCTAACCAGGTAGTGAGAACTGATAAATTTTAGTCGAAAAATCTTCCATAACACCTTGAAATACTGCTGTTTTTGGCCATGTTGCCAAAGTTGCATAGCTCATTGACACACATTGTCCCACTCATGTTTGTGTGAGACACAGTTTCAGGTTTCCAGGCAGTGACAAGATCTGTCACAGCCTCTGCCGCCCACTGTTCACAGACATGATTGTGTCTGCTCTGTTTGTGAACTCAAACCAGGATTTCCAAGTGTGCATATTTGTCTTTTATTGTTTTAAACTGACCTTCAATTTGCTGTTAAAATAGATACATCTGGCCGATAAGAGTGAAGATATATCAGAATATTTGCAAATGAGATGAAGGATAAGACTGAATTGTTGTCAGGACTGCATGGTGGTGCAGAAGGTAATGCTGATGCCTCTCTGTGAGACATTTTTGGCGATAATCTCTCCCCTTTTCTCCACTTTTATTGTCAGTACATCCTCCTCTGTATTTTATATTGTTGGAAAGCCTAATTAGTCACCTTTACAACAAGGTACAACTTGTAAGGATCATGCATTCGTGGAATGAGTAACACAGCTAAATGTTTGGATTGTGCCCAAAAAAAGTGTCAAAATCCCCTCTTCCCCTTGAAGAAAGCATATGGTTCCTCAGTGAAGTAAGGGTGAAGAAACAGTCCTCTGATTGGTTGTCTTCCTGGGATGCCCACTTCTCGGTCTGTCTTGACCTCACTAGTCTCATAGACCTTGGTCCTAAGTTTGGAAATGGTACTATCTCGGACACCAAATAATGCTGCCACTCTGCATACAGGAACAACATTTTCAAGTTTTAGGGCATTTGGCACATTTTTTGGGGGGTGCCACCCACACGTTTAACCGTGTTGCACTTTCCACAAATGCAAAATTTGTACAAATTATACCTCATTGTAATGTGACTAGGCTTCCCACTTATATAAAATACTATACCAAATGGTATTATCAAAGGAGGAGAAATTATTGACTCAAACAAGGTTTCCAAACTTTTTTGAAGAGTATAGATGATGGATGGATAAATAATAATAACATATGTTTCCTTTGTCAATATTTTGTTATTGGCTAGAGTGATGTTGATTGATCTAAATGAAGTGCAAAACAAACACAAAAAAAGAACACAACAGCAAATAAAAATCAGAATGAAAAATAATGATACAAAAAAACAGCAAATCAAAAAACATAATTTTTTAAAATCTAATGACAAATACGATATTCAAAACCCCAAAACAACTAAAAAAAGGCATAAAAAAAAACCCAATGACAAGCAAAAAACCCCAGCAACAAATAAAAAGCAAATTGGAAGCACAATAACAAACAAAAATGAGATGATGAATAAAAGAACACAAAAAAATAAAAAGCAACAGGTCAAAGCAACACAGCAACAGATACAAAACTCAATGACAAAAAAATGACCATATAAACCGCCCAACAACCAATACAAATGCAAATACAAAAAGACACAAAACAAATGAAAAATGCCAAAAAATAAAAGAACAAAATGAAAAGTCCCTCCACTTGACAATGAATGAAAATCAGCAAGCAATTAAGGGAAACACAATGAAAAATCAGTATTCACAATGAGAAATTAAAGAAACCCTCAAGTAATTAGAAATGTAACAGATCGTGTTTACGTTGTCAGTACATCCTTTGAATAAGCTTTTTATTTCTTGTGTTTATTTACACATTTTTTGATTTGTGATTTGTTGCAGATTTTTTTTGTAGTTGTATTTACTCTCTGCTACTATGTTTTTATTGGTTGTAGGACATTTTAGTTTGTTGTTATGTTTTTTTATTTAGTTCTTGTATCCTGCACTCCAGGTCTGCCATACTGACCAGTTCTTTGGTATTGTATTAATTTGTTTCTTCTTGGCAGTGAGTGATTCACTTTGCTGAGGTGAGGGAAGACATCGTGTGAACAGTCCTGGTGTTTTGTGCCCTTTATCAGCACTCTTTGAACATGTTCTGTCCCATTAGGCTGCTCGGTCAGAAGGAACTGTTGTGTGATGCTACATAATTATAGAGGGAAGTAGTGTGTTGACACAGAACTGACTCTCATGCTGTTTCAGTGCACAGCTGACCTGAAGGAGACTGGAGAGAATCTGTCTATGTCGGAGAGTTCAACTGTGAGTGTTGGAGCAAGGAGTGAACCTGACACCAGACAAAACCTGCTCTGTCGCTCCTCCCGCAGGCGCTTGCAGGTACTGCACTCAACAAAATGTGATGAAAATGTAAACTGACATTCCTCACTGCATGTTTTGTTTTCAAGGCAAAGATGGAGGCTGAAACTCAGGAGGCGAGAAAAATACTTCAACCTTTGCGGGATACAGAGAAAGGTTTGATGAAGGTGAGCTGCTGAGCTGTTTATAGTTGGTGTTCATTTGCTTTGCTTTAATAGGCAGGTTTGTTTTGTATCTGTTTGTCTTCCTGAAGGAGTTGGAGAAGTTTTTCAGCCAGCGGGATGTAACTGAGCTGAGGAGGAGGGAGCTGCTGCACAAACGCTGGACTGAGCATGTTTGGTTTCCCCTCCAGAGGAGAGTGGAGGAACGAGTGTCCGGGTTTGGCTCTGTGGAGGCCAAGAGACGCCAGAGCTTATACAACCACTACCTCCATCACTGCAATGTCAAGGTAGTATTCTACTCAATGTTCAATACTCTTTCACTACATTAAATACATTATTTACATTATTGACTGTACGTCTTTTTTAAATTCAGTGACACTTTTTTGGCAAAAAATGTTTAAAAAAATCGGATAAAGTGAAAAGTCCTGAATTTTTATTGGCTTATCACTTGTCAGAGGCTGAATTTTGAATTTGCTACAAAAAGGCTGCTAGTCACTTCATAAATAGCCCATAAATAATTAAACAATGTGTATGTTCATGGCCCTGTCCCATTATCCACACTTCTGCCCTAAGGTCTTCCTGAAAGTGCACTTAGGGGTGATAAGTGCACAAGGGGACGAAACTGCTCTGATAAGAACTGGGACAGTCTTGTCACACTTACTACATCACTTCTGCTGAAGAGACAACCTTCAGAAAAAAACAGAAAAAAAAACTGAAATTTGTCACATTTTACAGTGTTTGTCAGTGGGTGATAGTTTCATTTCAGCACATAATTTGATGTATCTGTGTCTTAACATACATTTCTTATTAAAGTTTCTACTTGCTTTTAAAAAAAATCAATCCTCTATCATGTCAGTTTTTTCGACTTCCATGGCTTCCCCCGACAGTCAGATTGCCAGGGTAACAAATGTTCTACTTTCCTGATAGGGTGGTGCAGGATTGAGTCCAAAAACCCAGAAGTGAGTAAGCACTTTGCACTTCCAGGTTCTCAAGCCGGAAACTAAATGGGATATAGAATAACAGTTTCAGATAAATGCCTGGAATGAAGTTCGTGGTGAACATACGCACATGAGATTTCAGTGTTTATTGGGAAATAATAAAATGCATCTGATGTTGCCTGCTTATTAATGTTAAAACGTTGCTAAGTAACTGCTAAAAGGGACTACAAAAATTGCCAGGGACCCAATTTTTAATAATCAGTTATTCATACACTACTGCCACAGCCGTGATTACAAAGTTGATCAGGTTGTTCAATTAAGAGGAAAATCTTAAAGAAGAGGTTACAGCAAGATATCAAACATTAAATATTGTAGTTGCTTCAAAGACGAACCGCCATGTTGTAGTTTCATGGTAGCTTAGTAACAGCTTTTCACCCTTGCCGATTATGCTTGAGCTTCATACATTGTGAAAACTGGGTTTGTTTGTTAAAGTTATCACAAATAACACAACATGTAAGTTTTGTAATTTTTTGTTCTCCACACCCAGTGAAAAATCCCACAGGCTTTTAGCAGGCTTGCAGGTGAGGGAACCAGCACAATACCTACTTCTGCGTTGACCTACAAAAATACCTAATTCCTGCACCACTCTATTGGTCAGCTTCCAGAAATGTTGCAACACTACAGGGGATTCTGGGTAATATGGTGCTTTCCATTTACATTAGAACTGGGAAGAGGGGAGTGGGAATTACGGCACATCCCAGCCAGATGCGTTCCATGTATGAGCCAGTAAAGTTGGGCATCATGGGCAGTTATATCAATAGAAAAGGTTTCTCTAAGGTGTGGGTGGCTAAGCACAATAACCTCCGTTTTGCCTGAGTTAAGAAGAAGAAAAGTTCTGGCCATCCAGAACCTAATGTCCTTTAGACATTCAGACTTCAAGTTTAGATAACTTTTTGTTTCACCTGGCTCAATTTACAATGTACAGAGTTGTTTTCAGGTTGTGGAAAAAAACTGCCTGAGGGTCGGACCTGGTCTCCAGTCTCTATGTTAGTTTTGAACAAGCTTAGGAATTAAGGACCGAATTCATGCAGCAGAAATGTGACTGTTTAACTCACTCTGTCTTTTTCAGGGTTTTGTGTTTTTAGACACCTATGATCTGAAGGAATACAACCCTTTTCTTCTCAATATCAAAAAGAAACACTCCCTGAAGGTGATACCTTTAACAATTTTCGCTCAGTTAAATAAAAATACACCTTTGTAGATTTAAATGGTATTCTGTATCTGTCTGTATGTACCAATGTTGTGTTTTATCTCCAGAGCAGCATGGCTGACTTCAAGGAGCAGTTTAACCTTCAGATACATGAAAGAGAGAAAGATCTGAGAACAGCCCGCTCTTGTAAAGCAGGTATCTTTTTCTTTTTCACCCAGCAGGAATTTGAGACTTTTATAAATGCTTTGCTTTGAGTTGGGATATTTATATTGGCTGTTTGCTTTTATTTTGGAAATTAGAAACACTTTGGCTGCTGCGTGCATCAGCTCCAGTAGTGACTTTCAGACCATGACCATGATCATGTTTGCTGTGTCTCCCTGCCATCACAGCCTTGTCTCTTATCAGAAATTTTACCACAATAAAGGTCATATGGGATAAATGTTTTCATTTTTATGGCTTTAAATGTCAGAGATTTTACACAAAAAAGGACAAAAGCATTTGTTCAACAGTTAGTTAAGGGAGAACCACAACAAATCTCATTCAAGTGACTTCATACATCTTAATGAAAATGAAACCCATGGAAACTTCAAAAATAAACTCTGTGCAAACCAGGAGAGTTTTCCCCAAAGAAATTCAAAACCTGCTTTTACTCTGAAGAGCAGAAACAGGAAGTGTCATCTTACTGTGATCTTGTCTGTAACATTTTCAACAAATGTGGACATATAAAAAATACAAGGTAAATACGACTCCATCATGTCTACTCTGGCTGAGACACATGCAGCACTCGCGTATAGTTTGGTGGATCTCAAGTGGTGTTGCGGGGCACACTGGCATGCTTGAGGCGAGCCCATGTGTGCCTCAGGACTTTGTCCAACCATAAGTTATGCAACTATGCATCAATCAATGACTGAATTTTCAATTTTACCAAGTTGTACCTAAGATGCATTAATGTCCATATGCAGGTGCAATTTCTGTAACTAAAAATTGTCACAAAACCTCCATGGGAACACTGTCTTCTACAGTAAACCAAGTTAATGGATAGTGAGAATGAATACTTTTTGTTCTCACGGTGATTCTCATTTGAGTTTAAATGCTTGTTGGTGGATATATGAATTTAACAAATCAGTTCTCAAAAAATTGTAGAGGAATATTTGCTGAGGCTGTTTGTCAAATTTTATAATGTATGAGTAGATACTTTAAGACATAAGCCATCTAGTATGAAACAGTGGTTGTCTTAAACAGAAGACATACATATATCTTCTACTGAAAAGAATTTGAAGTCATCAGTACCAAAACACACTGCAAGGTTTGATACAGCAGCCACAGTTACTTTGGTCTGTAGTTTGCCTGTGTTACATTAGTCCAGGATTGGTAATAAATGGTGGATAGCTGCTCTCAATCTGCTGTTCCTCCTCATTGTTGACAGAAAAAGAAGAGTGAGCATAGCTGACCTTGACCTCTGTATGTCCATATCCAAGGCTGGCCACCAGTCCATCAAAAGATGATGGAGAGAGTCTGTTTAATGTGAAGAACACAATGTCACGGTTTAGAATGATGTATTTTATAAAGTTCTTTTACACTTTACAAATGAGTCTGCATGTTTGACTGCCCTGAATCAGAGTTTGAGAAATGATGGAAGTGCTTGCCTCGGTGTTACTACAGCTTAGACAGTATACCAAATTACCTGCTGGAAGATGATTTTTGCAAGCAGTACTGTCACTAATTTTATGTTGTATAATTGTTGTGTTTTATAATGACACTGAGAGTAGATCAAATTTCAATGAACACAAGGCTGTACCTGAGGTTTTTCAGGACTCAGAATCCACCCTTAACCTGTAAAATGGAAAAGGGTCTGACATCTGGATCAATGATCAGGATCAGGTAGTCCTTTTTTTAGAGCCAGGATACAGCTCACTTTTTGTTGAAACAGTTGGTGAAATAAAATTTTTATAGGATCAGCCTGATTACGTGGTTAACCTGTCCTTAAATGAGACACAGGGGGCTGTGAAAGATACTTTCAGTCCTTTTTAATCATTTTTAAACTTGATATTAACAGCTATTGGTAATAGTATTACTACCAAATAAGATCACTAAATGTATTACTTACATATAAGCTTCATATTTTAAAGTATGAGGCACAATCAGAAGTGACATCGTGACAGTATTTTACACGATAACAGTATCGGCAAAGTCCTTTTTCAACTCTTACTCAGGAGTTGTTTAAAAAGCCCATGATAGTAAAAAGATTGACTGGTTCTGTCGTCATTGAAATTTTTGGTGAATCAATGGGTTGAAACGGTGTTGGGCCCCTGAAGTGACGAAACGTCATGGGTGACGTAGGACTTAACA
Source organism: Cetoscarus ocellatus (assembly GCA_037902135.1). Classification (NCBI taxonomy): domain Eukaryota; kingdom Metazoa; phylum Chordata; class Actinopteri; order Labriformes; family Labridae; genus Cetoscarus; species Cetoscarus ocellatus. Next base: position 37,300 of record JBAMNC010002337.1, read on the forward strand.
ACCCCATTTGCCCCACCTGAAGGTCCTGTTGATAAAACACATTAATTTATTAACTATTAAAGCACCAAGGGTTCAACAAAGTTTGGCAGCATCTTTGGTTTGCTCTGAAGATACGCAGTAAATATCTTCCCTCTCTGCTGCACAGATCATTGCTCTGATCCAGACCAGGGGTGAAACTCATGTTAGCTCCGGCCAGTCAGGGGCCCCTGAAAGTTGCCTGGCCCATAAATCCTAGAATCTAAAATTTGGTCAACTAAAAGTGAGGTGTAGTTAAGTTGCCCAGTCATCTGTGCACTTTTCTGTTCTTGACCCTTCATGAAAAAAGTTTGGACGCGCCTGGATTTAGTTACTGGTTTCTTCTCTATTTAAGAATGTAACGAAGGTGTCTGGTCCTCTTTGTGACTTTTGTGGTGTCTCAGGCACAAACCCACAGGCCTTCTCCAGTTTTCCTGTCTCTGCATCAAGGAAAACCCTGAGGGAGAAGGAGGCACAAGGAAGCAAACCCACCAGGTAAACATATGAACTTTGGATTTCATAGAGATATTTTCTGAAGAACTGCCGTAACTATATTAATGATGGAATAATAGTGCCAACTGAGTAAAAATACATATTAATGAGAAGTCTCATACAGCCCCCTCAACATACCGCATCACATCAGTGTGTCGACAACACCAGACGGAGGATGCCTTCAACCCGACTGCTGGTACTCCAAATGTGGAAGTGACAACAACCAGCAAGTTTATGACGACTTAAACCTTCACATAAATGAAATTCATGCTTGAATGAAACTCATGCATACTCCTTGCAAACTACCTCACATGTCCTCATGGTGCTTCCATTAAAGGAGATCAGAATAGGAAATGAAGGTTTTGTTTGTGCATTTTATTTACACCATATTGAACATTATACGGCCTTGTTTGACATTTAACTCCATCACTCTCCTTATTCATAGGTTTAATGTTTAATATTTCACTGTACAGTAGTTTGCAGCATTTGAAATACAAAGGACCACAGTGTGCTCTGGTCAGCAGTAAACAGTGAAATATTTCTGATATAAACAAAAGGAACCAAAGCACATTTTTCCTGCATTAGTAAAAAAAAAAAAAGAATAGAAACATGGTGAAATATTACAAAACTTTTCTATTTTATGCTTCTAAACAGTAAAATTGATGGTGTGTTGTCTTTTTAAATAATTGCACTTTTGTGTGTTAACCATGAAAATCTATGCAAATACATTCACAGTAGCTGACTGAACTACATCTGAGGAAAACCTCTACTCCTGGCAAGGTCACATTTCTTAACTCACGCTCGCATCTATTAATGTCTGGCTCACAGCAGAGCAAGACTGTAATGGCCTGTCATAAAATTAAGTGGTTTAAGCTGAAGGTGTGTTGTCCTCATTTTGTCTGCTCATACAGCTGCAGGTCCAGTTTGACTGAAACTTCTCCAGTGGGGACCTCGTGCAGCAGTAAGCGACGATTTGCAGCACCCTTGCTTTCCACCTCCTTCTTTATGGTTGCCACAGGGACCTCGGTGCGGCCAAGGAAATCTTAAGAGGCAGAAAAGAAAAGAGATACTCAGTCAAACTGCTAAAGAGAAAAACATTTTCAGAAACAAACACATAAAAAATGAGGTAACCTGACACCATGCAAAATCTGTCTTACATAATTAGAGATCATGTTTAGAAGGAAATGTGCTGAAGTCCAGTATTTATATTATAGTAAATTTGTATACTTCTAAAGCCAACTGCAGAGGACTTAGTATTTTAAACCCATTCAGACCTATAATCATCCCAAAAACACCTCAAACAGCACAGAATTTAAGCTTTAACTTCAAAATCCTTAAAACCCAGTTTTCTGATTTACAAAATGCTGGGAGTTTTAACACTGGATCCATCTGTACTTGTATCTCTAGTGTTCGTAGTTATATGGTGTTCAGAAATGAAAAAAAAAAATGACTTTGTGTCTGTCAAAATGTTCAGTAACCTACCTCAATGCCATAAGAATAAAAACATTTAACTGCACCATGCTAAAAGTTTTATAAAGAAAACACAGTCTTCCTCTGACCGTCTGGAGAGAACTGGTCCTTCTCAAACACGGTGATGCACAGCACGTCCTGGTACAGATCTTTGATGAGAACTGACAGTGGAAGTTCCACTTTGGGTTCAGAGTGTCACTGATCGGTCGAGAGGTGTAACACTGAGCACC
>JBAMNC010002338.1:0-39035 GCA_037902135.1 Cetoscarus ocellatus
CGCACTCACTAAAACGTATGTCCAACCTGGATCAGCTGGAAGATTTCATACAGGATCATTACAACAGATTCTGCACAATGGGACGCTCTCAAAAATAAAAAAAAAACCCCGCACCCAGGACTCACCCGCTTCATCCGCTGACTCTTCCCCAGTCACAGCACCACAAACGCGTTGCTGCTCAGACGTAAGTGAAATACTCCTCTCCATCGATAGTAAATTCACTACGTTAGACGCCAGAGTCGCCATTATCGAGGTTCTCCACCAGGAATTCCAGCACCTCCGCCACAGCTTGGAATTCACCCAGAGCCAGATAGAAAGAATCACACAGGAAAATAAGTCACTGCAACACTTGGTTTCTACCATGGCCACAGAACTCGCTTCGGTCACCTCTCAACTGGCCACTGTCACCGCTGAAAAGAAACTAATGAAAGAAAACATCCTGGACCTACAGTCTCGCAGCATGAGAGACAACCTCATCTTCTCCGGTATCACCGAATCCCCCACTGACGAACCTGAAAAGTTAATCAAGGACTTCATGGTTAGACGCCTAAAACTTCCCCCGGACACTGTCAGCAACATCACATTCCACCGTGTTCATCGCATGGGACAGAAGCAAGTCAACCCCACCCGACCCCGGCCCATCGTCGCCAAATTCGAACATTTTAAGCAGAAGGAGCTGGTACAGCGACAGGGCAGGCAGCTGAGAGGGATGGACTACGGGCTCAACGACCAGTATCCACCCGAAATCGTCCGCAGACGGAAGGTACTGCTCTCCATCCGCAAACAGAAAATCAGCGAAGGTAAGAGAGCAGTCCTTTCAGTTGACAAATTATACATTGATGGTCAGTTGTTAAGGGATAAGGACATCACCCCCTGGCTTTTCTAAACCCCCCCTCCGCTCACACACACACACACACACACACACACCTCTCCCCACGTTACTCACCTAACCCCCCCGTCCACACTCACCGCCCACCCCCCCCCACCCCCACTTTCTCTTTTTCTCTCTCTTTCTCTCTCTTTCCTCCACACTCCCCTCACACTCTGTCTTTTATATGCCCTCCCTCTGCCTCCTTCCATATCTCATTTGAAACATACACACCTCTATCCCCTCACTCTCTCTCTCTCTCCCTCTTTCTCTCTCTCTCTCGGCTTATAAATATATTGAAACAAACTTGGACGATATATATATATATAATTTTTTTTTCTCACGCACTGGTCTCAGCACCCTGCACTGTTATGGTGTTTCGCTCTGTCGCCTGTCTTGTTGTTATTTGTACCCCCCCCGCTGTTTGTTTTGTTGTTTGTGTTTTCGTTTGCTCTGCTCTGCCCTGTATTACAGGTCCTGCTGTGCACATCAGACAACGCTCTCAAAGCAGTCAACACACATACACACACACACATTCACATAGAATCATTATTCATATCACTCACCTACAATTATTAACCCGTTCAACATGGCATCAATAACATTTGTAACCTGGAACATCAGAGGTATTGGCTCCCAGACAAAAAGAACTAAAATATTTAATCACCTAAATGATCTAAAGCAGATATTTGCTTGTTACAGGAAACACACCTCTCGGATTCAGACCATGACAAATTAAAATCAGCACAGTTCTCTCACAGATTCTCAGCCCCTTATAACTCTAAACAAAGAGGTGTATGCATATTGATAAATAAAAAAATCGCATTTGTCCATAACACAACCATTATAGACCCTGAAGGACGTTTTATAATCATTAATATATCAATTAACAATAGTCCGGTAACAATTGGCAATATCTACGGCCCAAACAATGATGATCCTTCCTTCTTTTATAACTTCTTTCATTCCTTATCAAATGTTTCCAACGGCCCAGTAATTATAGGAGGTGATTTCAACACAACTATTGACCCAACACTTGATAAATCTAATAGAGTAAAAACTAACCGCACCTGGCAACCTACTAATACCATAAAACAGTTCATGAGTGATCTCGGTCTTGGCGATGGCTGGTGACTACAGCACCCATCTGCTAGAGAATATTCATTCTACTCACCAGTTCACCACTCCTACTCACGCATTGACCTCTTTCTGACCAGCAATTCAATTATATCACAGATCTCTGATTCAAAAATTCACCCCATAATCATTAGTGATCATGCCCCAGTAACACTCAGATGGAATCCTATTAACCAACCCAAACGCATCTCTAAATGGCGTTTTAACTCATCTCTTCTTAAAGACCCAGAATTTGACAGCTATCTCAGGAGAGAGTGGGCTTCCTTCCTTGAAATAAATGACTCCCCAGAGACATCACCCACCACTCTGTGGGAAACAGGTAAAGCAGTTCTACGAGGTAAAATCATATCATTTTCTGTCTATAAGAAAAAAAAGGAAAGGGAATACGAAGTGAAACTAGAACAAAAAATAAAACTACTAGATACGCTGAATGCAAGCAACCCAACAGAAGAAACACAGAAAGAATTAAGAAAATATCAGTTCCAACTGAACAAGATCTTAAATAAGAGAGCCCAGTTTTTAATTCAGAGACTCAGACAAGAAAACTTCCATCATAACAATAAATCTGGTAAATATTTAGCAAATCTGATTAAACAAAATAAAGAGAGAACAACAATCGCAACTATTAAAGACTCATCAGGGAAGCCTACCAATTCACCACAGGAAATAAATGAAATATTTAAAAATTTTACGCCAACCTTTACTCATCTACAAATGAACCAAGACAGGAAGACATAGACTCTTTTCTGAACAACATTGAACTTCCAAAGATTGTTCCAGAACAATCCAAAGCACTACATTCACCAATAACAGAAACAGAACTCTCTACAGCACTACGCCTCATGCCAAACAACAAAGCACCAGGTCCTGATGGCTTCCCTGTTGAATTCTATAAACACTTCTGGCCTATTCTATCTCCTCTCTTTATGAGAGCAGTAACTGAAATAAAATTAAAGTCTAGATTTCCAACACATATGAATACAGCTGAAATTTCACTCATCCAAAAACCTAATAAAGATCCAACGCTTCCATCTAACTATCGTCCAATCTCTTTAATCAATGTAGATATAAAAATCATCAGTAAAGCTCTAGTACACAGGATAGAAAACATAACTCCTTCTATAATCCACCACGATCAGACCGGCTTTATCAAAGGTAGACAGTCATCCAGTAACACACATAGATTGTTCAACTTAATCCATTACTCATCATTACAACGGGAAGAACCATCATAGCAACATTAGATGCAGAAAAAGCTTTTGACAGAGTAAACTGGAAAACTCTCTTCACTACTCTAAAAAAGTTTGGCTTCGGGGACTCATTTATTCACTGGATCAAGATTCTGTACACTGCTCCTTCAGCTACTGTCACCACTAACGGACTAACCTCACAAAGTTTCACACTGCACAGGGGGACGAGACAGGGATGCCCACTCTCTCCGTCGCTATTCACCATCTATATAGAGCCTTTGGCAGCAGCCATACGCCAGAACATCCACATCAAGGGAATTCAAACATCCCAAATTCAACATAAGATTAGTTTGTATGCTGACGACATCTTACTGTTTTTACAAGACCCTCAGTCGTCTCTGCAGGAAACAGTAAATCTCATTGAATCATTCTCCAAGATTTCAGATTACTCAATAAACTGGAACAAATCCTCTATTCTTCCATTACATAACACCAGATGGGATGTAGCACGTCATATATCACCTATCCCCTTATGTTCAGAGCACATCACATACCTGGGCATTAATATTTCCTCCAGGCTGTCAAAATTGATCGGACTAAATTTCACCCCTTTGCTTAAAACAACAGACAATGACCTCCAGCGCTGGATGAACTTACCACTATCCATTGTAGGAAGAATAGCAACCATTAAAATGACAGTACTTCCAAAAATAAATTACCTTTTTTCAATGATTCCAATTCATCCAACTCTCACCTGGTTCAAAGCTTTAGATTCAATGTTCACTAAACTTTATTGGAAAAACAAAACACCAAGCATCAAACATACAACCCTACAAAAACCAAAATTGCAAGGAGGTCTAGATGCCCCACACATCCAACACTACTCTCTGGCAAATCATCTGCAGTTTATATACAAATGGACACATCCAACTCAATCAGATATCAGCTGGTTAGATATAGAACAAACAATCTGTGAAAACATAACTATTTCAGACCTCCCATTCCTCAGTCAAACCATCAAGCATCATCCTTGATTCAATGCAGGAACAATAGCTTCAACACTGACAGCCTGGTGGAAATTCCACAAAATCACAAACTCTAGCCTTGCACCATCCAATTTAACTCCAATCTGGCATAACCCTGATTTTCTAAGTAATAAAAAACCACTTAACCTGAATGCGTGGGCTGAAAAAGGCATCACACATCTGAAACATATTTTTAACAACAACACCCTGGTCCCATTCCACCACCTGGTCCAGGAGTTTGGCATTGGGAACAATAGCTTCCTACAGTATTTACAAGTTAAAACATCTGTCCAATCCAAGATTAATATTAGAACCATCAATTTGTCTCTTCCTCCATCAACCGAGGAGCTTTTTAACATCCTCTCTCCAAAAAAACTTCTTTCCAAGGTATATAAAATAATAATACTACAGACTGACAAATCCATAGCATTACCCTCTAATAAATGGGAAGAAGAACTCTCTATTGCTCCTGATGCCGACTTCTGGGCTACAATCTTAAAAAACATTTATTTTATGACCAAAAACGCAAACCTTCAACTCATACAGTATAAAGTCCTTCACAGAACTCACTACACTGCACAAAAAATGTCTAAAATGGGTTTCAGGTCAGAAATATGTCCATATTGCACACAGAACTGTCCTGACACCTATTTTTACGCCACCTGGCAATGCACACCCGTTAGACAGTTCTGGAAAAAAGTCACAGAGTCCCTGTCCCTCTTTCTGGAAAGCCACATCCCATTATCTCCCTCACTCTGCTTACTTGGTGATTTATCTTCACTTAACTTTAATACAAGTAAAAACAGACTCCTTCTTGTGGACTTAGCCATCGCCAAGAAAACAATTATCTTAAACTGGAATCAAGGAACTCCCTATATTTAACCCAATGGAAAAATCTCCTCTCTGACTACATTTCCCTGGAAAACCTGGCCTCTCCTCTCAACAACACTGCAGAGCATCAAGCTCACTGGTCACTTTCTATTGATTTTTTACACACCTAACAACAACAAGTACTTAAATCTCATCTCGCCTTATCTACTTATTTATTTCTTCTTTTCTGCCAGCCAATACCCTTCACGCACACACGCACACTCACACACACACACACACACACAATACACAAGCTCTCTCCTCTACTCTTTAAAATAGTACAGTTCCCTGGGACCCCAAGATGATGAGTATACTCTGGTGATGGTAGTCAGGGGCTTCTTTTCATCTAAGTACCCGGACTTGACCCACTGCCCTGTGGGGCCCACTGGTCTGGCGGCCTCCTCGTGAGGTGCTGGAGTTTTCTGTGGCTTGCCTCCTATGCCCCGGAGCTGCTGGATCTATGCGTGGTCGGCGGGGTCTGGGGGTGGCGCTGGCTGCCTCCGGCGGTGGCACCTTGGCCGGCCCCGGGGCTTTGGGTTGGGGGATTCCTCCGCAGCGCGCCCGCACCTCTTCCTTCCTTCTGTCTGCCCTGCGGCCCCTTCCCTCCTCCTTCCTCCTCGCCTGCCTCCCTCTCCCCCTTGCGGGAGGCTGGGGGCCTCCTTCTGCCTGGGGGTCTGCTGCTGGGGCTGGGCTTGCCTCCGGGTGGGGGCTCTGGCTGGTGTGGGTACCTGGTCCTGGGTGGGGCGGTTTCTGGAACAGCTATGGGGCTGGGTTTCCTGGTGGTGGGTGTTGTCTGGTGCCAGTCCTGCCTCCCCCGGTGGGTCGGGGCCTGGGGTGGGCGTGGGGACTCGCTGGCCCGGGGCCCTGGGGGGTCCTGCGGTCTTCCCGTGGGGAGCGGCGTCCCGGGGGTGGTCCGCCTGGGTCGGGTCTTCAGTGGGTGTTGGGTCGGTGGCTCTGGTGCTGCGGTCCGCTGGGGGGTGTGTTTCCTGGTGGGCGCGCCTGGCCGCTGGGGCCCATCTGGGTCGTCGCCTGCGGGTCCTGGGGCTTGCTGTTCGGGGGGCCATTTGGCACCGCTCCCACGTCCCCGCTTGGTCCTGGCCAGTTCGGGGCCAGCCCTCACTAGCCTAGCCTCTTAATTTGCACCTCACTACTCACACACTGCACTCTTGTATATATTTTCACCTGGGCACACACACAACATTTAGGGTTCTTGGAGTCGGGGGTGGTAGGGGATCGAATACCTCGCCCCCCCTGCCCCTCTCGTCCTCCAATTTTAACTGCACTACATACACAAACTTGGGAGGGTGGGGGTGGGGGTGCTGGGGGAGGGGGAGCATAATCTGGTTTAGGTTGTGACCCCTCTCTGCCCGCCTCTCACCTGCCTCACCTGCCCTCTGTTTTTATTGCACCATGACATCCACTTGTCTGGGGCAGGCAGAGAGAGGGGGGGTCGGAGGGCTCCCACTCGACCTGTTTTTCCCAGTTTTAATGCACCACATCACACTTAGAACTGCACTTAGGCACGGTGAAGGGATAATGTATCTTTGTCAGGGATCAAAGATACAGAATAACAGGGGGGGACAAGGGGTGGAGCACTAGTTTGAGCTTGGTGCGGCTGGTGGGGTCCGGCCCCTTATGGTTGGGACTCTGTGCTAGGAAGTGCCTATCTATCAAGTGGGACAGTGTCGGTGGCTTTTGGGCGCAGCTGGGCTCTGGTGCCTGCGGGTGGAGGCCTGGGGCGGCTCCTGGGGGATGGGTACGCCCTGCTGGGTTTCATGTCTCTCGGTGGCCTGTGATGTGGGATCTATGGGCCTGTCGCTCGCTGGGGACCTCGGTGTGGGTGGCTGCCTGTGGGTTGCTGCTCTGTGCGGGTGGTCTGGGGGCCTCCCTGGTCCTTCGGGCATCAGTCTCCAGTGCTTCTCTTGGCCCTGGCTCCTCTGGAGGGAGAGGCGTTGGCTCGACCTCACCACCGCACATCCCACCCCATTCCGCCCCACCCAAAACCTTGCTGCGACTGGGACCCTGACCAACATAAGATCGACCGGAGGCCCTCTTCTCCGGGGGGGTTGCCTGGTCCCGGGGAATCTGGCCTGCCGTGGGGGGGTGGGGGTGGCTTGGGGTCAGGTGGACGGGTGGTTGGCGGGGGCGGGTGCCGTATGTGGGGGCCGCTGCCTCGGACCCCCTGGTGGTGTCCTTGGTGCCTTCGTGGGGATGGGTTGGTGCCCCTTTGGGTCCTGGGGCTGTTCCTGGGTCCGGTAGCTTTGGGGGCCCGTGTGGCGGGTTTTGGGTACCCTGGTGGCTCGGGTGGTGCCCTCGGCCGTGGTCTCCCTGGGTATGGGCAACTATTTGGGTATTCGGTGAACACCTCACATGCATGCCTGTACAGATACTCAAGCTCCTGTCCAGACTTACCGTAAAGAAGTGATTTGTTCCGTCAGAACATGCTGAGTCGGGCACTCTCACACATTTTCTCACGTCCTGTGATGCATGCTCCCTCCCTGTCCCATCCCTATGGGCCCACCCCCTACTATCAAGACCCCACATCTCCAGTGCCCCTGGTTTCTTAGAGCCTTTACTTCCCTCATGAACTTAGATCAGCACAGCACTTGGACTGCTATTTCAAATCAACAGCATTACCTGTCTGTCTTCGTCCCCGTTTGTCTTGTCTCCTCTTATCTGTCACTATTTCCCCTTCTTTCACACTGTGGTGTAACACAGCCGTCCCCTCCAGCTCACTTCCGGGGTTTAATAAAGTTTGATTTGATGGAGTAGCCTACAGGGAGGGCTGGTGATGGTCACTGGTAGCAGTGAATCATACTTACTTATCTCTCACTGCAAAGAAAATAATGCATTAGTCTTTCCAATGCTGTCATCTGCCACAGTGCTCAGCCAGAAAGATAATGCAGACAAGGGAAAAAAAAAATCTAAAGGCATGAATAAGAATCATTTTTTAAAGACAAAATATATATATATTTTTTTTATCAAAAAATAGTGACATCTACCAACCCACTGTGTGGTGAATTTGAGGTGAAAGTGACTGATTACATTTACCTAAAAGTTACTGTTATTTTCTTTTATTTTAGGGGCCTGGATTCTGCTTGTATGGGTTACATATTTCTTTTAACATGTCTCCTCTGCACTTCTATGAAAAACACAAAAAGTCTGCAGCTTCAGGAATTCTCCCTCTCCCCATGTAGTTAGTATAGCTGCCTAAAATGTATGGTTCCCCCAGCCCCCTAAATAAACCTACCAGTGTGACATCGTACCTCTGTTTCATTAAGTTAAGTGATTGTGAAGATACTCTAGTTGCCTTAAAAATGAATATATGAAAGTGTCAAATATGGGCTCTTTAAAGTACTTTTACTTGTACTTGCAAATGATTTTGGGATGTGTTGCACTTAGTTTCATTTGTCATATTTGAGTAAATTAAACACAATGAAAAGCTAAAACCCTCAAGGTTTTCCATCAGTGAGTGTTTTTACAATATCAAAGTTCAGCTTCAGAACTGATTTCAGTTAAGAATTATGATACTCAAACAAAATCTAAATTATGATGCTGGTTTCATCATCTAAAAAGTGAAAGAAATAAAAGTAAAGAAATCATTCATACTGAAGTTTTGGAAATTAAATATCCATCACGACAAGGGTTTAAGAGAGAACGGAAATTTTCCAGTAAATTTCAGCAAACTTTGCAAAACCTTTCCAGAAATTGTCCAGCTAAATTAAACTGACAAATTTTAGAAATATTCAAAATTAGAAACTTTCCATTGGAATTATGTGAATTATGGGATTAACCGGACTTTGGGGTAATTTTGACAAACTGTATCATATCCAAGCATAAATAAAAACATTTTGTTTTGTCTTTGGCAGACATCCATGCAAAATACTCCCATTTAAAAACATCACATTTCAACAGATTTATTTGATTTGATATGATTTAAAATCTTTAATGTCCCCTAAGGGCAATTTTGTTCAAAACAGAAGTTAAAGCAACCATTCTTACAATATGTCTCATCACAGTAAAAGCATACAAACAGAACTTGAACAAATATATTATTTTTTTGAATAATCATTTTCATCTTCACTTCATGTAGTCCACTGGCTCAAGTCATCTTCGATCATCTCAAACTGGAGTCTCGAACATGACACCTGCACTCCAGTGATAGAGATTACGGGGTTGGTTAAAATAGGATTACTTGAATAATTAACTGATTTTTGAGAAAACATTTTGAAGTTGATATAATTATCAGTTATTAATTTAGAAAATAATCTTTTCTTGCTTTAGTTATTAAATGTATCCATCATTCTCTGCAGAAGCCAACAACAGTAGTTCGAATGAGACGTCACCACCACCAGAGTGCCCACCAATGTGCATAAAATAAGTGAAACTAAGTGCAACTATTTACAACAACACACTTCCATTTGTCAAGGCGCAAGACGCTACCAAGGCTCAGCCAGCCCTGCCAGACGCTAAGGCCAGCCATGGATGGTCGAAATGTCACCCAGCCTGCCTCGGAGCAAGTCTAGCTTAACAAAAAGACATCACCCCACAACCAACCTGTGGTCACAGAGGCCAGGTAAGTATAGTCATATCCTATCGTCGTGAGCCTAGCACACGCTCAGCGAATGGGGTGCTAGCGGCAACATTCATGCAGTAGGACCTAATAAATGTGGATGGGGTCGACCAAGAGGCCGCCCTACAAATCTCTGACAGAGTAGCACCTCGCCATAAAGCCCAAGAAGTGGCGAGGCCCCGTGTGGAATGCACCCGCACCCCTGCAGGGGCCAGTCCGCCTGCCCCCTTATATGCCTCCTGGATGGCGCCCACAATCCAATGGGAGAGCCTGGCCTTGGAGACTGGCTTCCCAAGGCAGTTGGGTCTATAACAGACAAAGAGCTGGTCTGTCACTCTGTGGGCACGTGTCCTACGGACATAAACTGTTAAAGCCCTGACAGGGCACAACAGTGACTGGTCACTCGACCCTGCCTCCCCATCCTGAGGAGGGTGGAGGGGGTGCAGTTCGGTGGACTGACTGGCAGGGGAGTTGGACCAGACCTTAGGGTGGAATGCAAGGTTTGGGCGCAGCACCACCCCAGAATCACCTGGCAAGAAGCGGCAGCTTTCCTCATGTACCGAAAGGGCGTGAAGTTCACCTATTCTTTTGGCCGACACAATCGCCAACAAAAATGCGGCCTTCAGAGAAAACCATTTGATTTCCACTTTTTTCAGGGGCTCAAAAGGCGCCTCCTGCAAGGCTGCCAGCAGCACCTCCAAATCCCATGGGGACACAGCTGGCCTTCTGCGGTATGGAGTTACTCTACGAGCCCCTTTAAGAAACTGAGCAATCAGGTCACCGCAGCGTTCAGAGAGTTTTTGATATCCACCACGGGCTGCCTTTATGGCTGCCACCATTCCCCTCATAGTTGAAGGAGACTTGCCAACCTCCAGCATGTCCTGTAAGAAGCGGAGGATGTCTAGGGTAGTGCAAGACATCCACCTGTCTCACCTTGCACAAGGACTGGAGTACTCCCGAATGATAGGCATATGCTGCCTGAGTCGATGGACTCAATTGGGAACCACCAGAATGAGGTTCACCTCTTCCACCTGGACTCTCTGTAGGAGGGGGTGCAAGAGGGTAAAGGGAGGGAAAACCTACAGAAGGCCCTGCGGCCACTCGTGCGCCATTGCATCCATGCCCAAGAGAGGGTTGTCTCTTACTATGGAAAAAAAGAGGGGACAGTGTGCTGTCTCCCTGGAGGCAAAGAGGCCGGCTACTGCTGTGCAGAAGCTGTCCCAGATGTCTCTCACGACTTCTGGATGCAACCTCCATTCCCCAGGGAGAGGTCTTCCCCTGGAGAGCTGATCCGCTGCCAGGTTCGTGGGACCCGGCACATACATCGCCCTCAGGGACTTAAACTGTGGACGTGCCCACTCCCATATCACCCGAGCCAATCTGCAAAGGCGATGGGAGCCCAAGCCTCCCTGTCAGTTCACATATGCTGCTGCCACTGTGCTGTCTGTTCTCACTAGCACATGTCAGCCTCCCAGCACAGGCAGGAAGTGCAGGAGTGCTAGATGGATTGCCTGCAGTTCCAAAACATTGATGTGCTGCGCTCGCCAAGCCCCATGCCACTGGCCACTGATGCCTCCGCCCTCGTGGACAGCTCCCCAGCTGACCAGAGATGCGTCGGATGACACCACCTGGCGACGCAGCACTGGACACAGGGTTTTGCCCCATTCCTAATTGGCTGGTTGCTCCCACCAGTGGAGAGCTATACGCAACCGATGTGTTAGCAACACCTTGGTTTGCAGGTTCCTCCATGGACAGAGTCCAAGTCTCAGGAGGTAATGCTGCACTGGGTGCATGTTCAGCAAAGCCATAGGCACAATGTGCACTTTGGCCGCCATCAACACCAGAAGACGGAGGCACAGTCTCCAGGTTACTGCTCTTCTGAGCGAGAACACACCAGCCAATCGTCCAGGTAGTTGAGAATTCAAAGACTGTCCTGATGCAAGGGCCCCAGGACTGCATCCATGCACCTTGTGAATGTGAGGGGAGCCAGTGATATGCCGAATGGGAGAACACAGAACTCGAAGGTTCTGCCATTGAAGGCAAACCTGAGGTAGCGTCTGTGTCCCTTCCAAATTGAAATCTGAAAATATGCGTCCTCCAGGTCGATGGTGGCAAACCAGTCGTCCTTGGCACGGTCAGCATTTTGCACCGATGGGGCCTCAGGAACCTGTTCAGCCCCATCAGATCCAATATCAGCCGGAGTCTTCCATCCGTCTTGGGAATGGGAAGTATCGGGAGTAGAACCCAGCCGGCTGATTGGTCTGCTCCACCTCCCTGCTTGCTGACCTCACCAAGAGAGTGTGGATCTCTGCTGCCAGAACCTCCCTGTGCTGAGAGTCCACCACCCATGAAAAGGTTATTGACCTTGTCAGTGGGGGCCGGTGCAAAAACTGCAAACGATACCCCTGAGTCATGGTGGAAACCACCCAGGGGTCCCCACCAAGGGTCTCCCAGGGATTTTGCTGTCCCAAGGGGTGACCCGGGGAGGCTGGGTTTCTGTAACTGTCAGACCACTCGGCTAAGCTCCGCCCACTGAAAACCCTCTTTATCAAGGAAGCAGACAGAGGAAGATTTTTAAGTGTTTTACTGCTTTTACTTTCTCCTAAAATCACCGCGGCTAGGACCCCTTGTCCTCCGACTAGATTGGATTCAACAGGGTGTAGGCTGAAGTGCAGGACGGCAATGCTGCCAAGCTACACCAGCCACGTGTCGCCACAGTGGTGAGAAATCAGCTGAGAAGCACGTCCACCACTTCCGCCGACGAGGTCAGATTCCACGTGGGACAATGGCTATGCAAGCCGACCGGCAAAGCCAGCACAGCAAGCAACCACGCTTCCACCAGTCCATTGGAAACAGACACACAGCAATCCAGAGAGCTGTAGACCAGCTCTGCTCCTCACCAAGTGAGCGGACAATGCTGATGTCAACACACAAGCAACTGATAAAACACGTCTGCTTGACCTCTTTTCGTGGAAATCAAGGAATCGGAGAGGCCACGCATGCGTGGTGCCTATATAGCCACAGGTGTAATCAGTACGTGGCCACCACAGGTGATGTGTCTTAAAGAGTAATCCATGTCAGCTGCCCCCGTGAGGGTCAGTCCCCATACATATGGAATATGTAGGGTGGAGAGATAGTCTTGACACGATAGAGAACCCTGTTTAAGACAGTATAAAGTAACAAAAAAACAATAGAATGCAGAACATCTGTAACAGTGCAGTTAGTACAATTAGAAAAGTGCAAACAGTCTGTAGAAAAGTTGTAAACAAGAGGCCTCAAAGGCAATGAATCTACAGTTGTAGTATAAAAAAAGGTTGAACTTGTGAACTAAAAAGTGAAATGCTACATCATGTGGAGTCTCCACAGTGGATACAGCATATATTTTCCAGTTGTATTTCTTCTGAGCTCTTGCTGCAGCCAGGAGTTGTTTGTTTTTCAGTGCTTCAGAGTAAAAGTCTGAGCAAGACATTTCATAATTTAGGCTGATGATTAGCTCACTTCTAGTTAATTCAGCAGAACATGTTTTCCACACATCAGTCCACTTATGTTTCATGAGAGAGAAAATCCTCTCCACAAACCCAGTGGAAGATGGGATGCTGAGGACAAAGGACACAACAGCCTGGATGCTGGGGTGCTTAGCTGCCTGAAGAACTTGCATCCAGCTGTCTGCTGATCCCTTGGACTGACACTTTTCCTTCTCCTGAGTTACTGCAGTGAGGCGCTCTAGAGGGTTGTTTGCAGTCACACATTCCTCATAAAGCTCGTCCATAGACATGTTTAGCCTGCCAACAGTGATGAAAGGCTGCAGGACCTGTGTCATTAGTGGCAAATGTTTCATTCTCACCTGCCAACCAGGTGAAGCCGCTCAGTGGTCTTCTCCATGCCATCAAGGAGATGTTCCCAGATGGTCGACAGAAGGGCTGCAGATGAAAGAGCCATTTTTAGAGATACAGACCAAAGTCCACCATTTGGTGATGCCTGTCTTAAATGATCACATTCATTGTTTTTTCCCATATCAACCTTAACCATTCTTATTTTTTCTACATACCATATCTGCCTCTGATGTTGCCTGGTGGATGACAGTTCGGTCAAGGGTCCCCCTTTGTTTGTTTTCCACCAAGTCCCTAATGTGTCCAGCAGCGGAGGCATGCTGTTTCATATCAAACAGGCCACCATGGGCCACAGAAAAGGTGTGCCAGCAGCCACTGCAGTGCGCTCTGTGTAGGTTATCTCACACTCTTTCCAGCCACAGGTGCTCCTACACCCACTTGATCCTGTACCTTTGTATCCTCTTGGTTTTCTTCTTGGGAAGAGTTTTCAGGTGACTGAAGGCGAATCGTCTGCTTCCATGGTGTTTGTTTATGTCTGTTGTGTTGTGCCGGTATCTTTTTCGCAAGCGGCAGTAGCTAAAACAATGAGATAAGCCGGATTCTGTGTCGTCATACTCGTATGTGAGGGTGCTGCCAGCTCATTGGTCACAGAGCACGAGAAGCGGGAGATAAATTACATCTAATAAAAAGCGCCCCATAATTCATTAATTCCATTGACACTTTACAGTCTACTGTTGATTCTCACGATAATACAGGGCAAAGTGCGTCCCGTTTCAGCTCAATACGGGACCCGTACTTTTGTACAGGACAATTCTGTTTGTTGAGGGACCGTTGGCAACCCTAGCCTCGCTCTGCTCTGGCTCATTAGCAAATGAAGGCGACTGCCCTCAAAAGCAGCCGTTCTGAACAGAGAGGTTATGTGAGCGGGGAAAGAATGCAGCTGAGCTTTATTCATAGACTTTTTGGACCAAAGTATGTTACTAACATTTCATGAAGGCCTCAAGGATCCATGTTAAACTGTAGAAAAGGAGCAAAATACAGGACCTTTAAGGTTACTGGTAAGAGTATGAATGATAAAATCACAGGCAGAGGGTGAAATATCCGGAGGAGTTTCTCATAAACAGTTGATAAAATCTGGTGCCACTTCAGCAGCAAGATAACGTTTCCTGTTGATTAAAATACTTCACATTTAAACATACACAGAAATGATCAGTAAAACCAGCATCTATGACAGCAGTGATGTGTGCTGTATGTCCATAAGTTCAAACCAGACCTGATCGATCATCCATGTTAAAATCATCAACAATAATAACTCTGTCGAACTTGACATGCATTTTTGATCAAAGTAAGGACTGCAACGTGTAAGCACTGTATCTATTTACTATACATTAAGGAAAAAGTAGCTGAAATAAAGAGACCATGTTTGGTCTGAGCACACATGTTTAGAGTTTTCATGAAGTGGGCTTGTGGCATCTGTAAGTTCTTGTCCAGTGATGGGGGACAGGGGGGATTATTGACTCTAAAGGTGTCACTTACAGGGTCAGAGGTCACTTAGTGTGCTGAGATGGTGCCTTTTCATAAAATTGAGATGTTTGGCTTTAAATAAGAAAAAAAAAAAATCATAAAAACCTCCCTGAGGGTTATTTCACAAAACCTATATAGAGGATTAAGCCGGGATTTTCTAGTTATCCTGGATGAATTTAGCTGGGATTTGGTTTCATGAAAGCAGAGGCACATCAGTTACCATGCCCCTGACCAGGCTAACAGGCAGGCTTAACTAATCCTGCTGTTCAGGCAGCAGCTCTCTCATCTGAAATTAGCTTGTTTCTGACTGTTATCATAATGATAATGACTTTAAGAGGTATAGGAATGATGTTAATAATACATTTCATTTTAAAAAGCTTTTCAAAGAGCTCAGAGACAATTTAACATGAGGATAAAAGAGAAAAATAGGATTTAAACCAAAAGCCAACACAAATCACTTGAGCAACTTCAGCAATTAATTAAAATATCCCATATTTTTGTGTATTTTGTTTGAGATTTTTCTATTTAATACAAATTAGTTTGTTTAGATTTTAACAAGGATAAACATTCTGAAGACTTTGAGTCATACTTTTATTAGACTAGGAATATTTCACAATAATTGACAAAGTTCATTATAAAACAGCCTCAGTTCCCTCTATTATAATATGATATTTAACTTACACTTTAACAAAGAAGATAACGTAAACCTGACACCACTATACAAAACAGATCAAAACCTTGTGTTCATATTTCATCATATCTATTTAACATGATGGTTTTCAGTTCATATTATGTTACCATCATTATTACTTAACAAATCTTTAAATTTTTTCCATAGCTTTGGGTCTCGTCTCTCACATACAATAATAAAAAACAGGCATCATTTTTTGTAATTCCAATAAATGTAAAATTCAGGCATCTTTTGCTTCTGTTAACACTCATAAAATAACAGTTATCTTAAAAACACAGTCCTTCTGAAGATTTATTAGAGGATATTAGTTTAATCCATGTTTTAGTTTTACCAAACAGCATGTTAAAATAGTCTGCAATTTAGAAGAAAACAGGTTATACAGTTAGACAATTGATCTTTAAGAGTTTAAAATCTTTTAAAGACTGATTATATGATGCACAAATATATTTTGAATGTTAAAAATGGTCCAAATGCCAGAAAGTTCTTTTTTAGATATAGTTTCGTTGACCATTGATCCTATCATTTTAATTTAAGAGTGTTTTCTCCACTGTTTGGAACTTATTTATGTCTTCAACAACATAAATGGACTGTAACAATATAAGTTGTGTATTTAAAAAAAGTATGTACCGTCATATCTATTAAAAATTTGCTCCTCAGATGCTTGTTCTGAGAAACTGGGCAGTGAACAGGGCTCAATCTGATAACTATTCATTTGGCCCCAAAGTTCTAGGGGCCTGTACATTATCAGATTATGCATGCATATACTTTTGTGTGTATATAAATGTATGTATAGCGAGAGAGAAAGAGAGAGAGAGAGAAAGAAATTATAAGCTTAAATGTACATGTTTGCGAACGTCATTAAACTCCTCATATGTAGTAATTAGGATGCTTTCTTTCCTTCTCCCACTATAGGCTGTATTTAATTGTCATAATAATGTATGTTCATTCATCTCTCATTGGTTCTTTTCAAAGATTAATATGGATTTGTGCTGTAAATACATTTACACTGCCAAATTTGACGTGTTTGACTTCCTGATAAGTTTCCATCTGAAGCTGTTTATTTCATTTGGAGCGAAGTATGCGCATGTGTCTTCTGTGTTTAGATCAGTGTATCTGTGATCTACCTCGCGGCCTTTTGAAGAAAGCCGTGAACGAGCAGTTATCTGAAATAGTTTCATCTGGCTTGACCAAGCTGCTCCCTCTCATCCTGTATTGGCCTTCGTGAAACACATTAAGCCAGCGTGCTCAGGAGGGACTTGGTCAAGCCTGGCTTAAGTTGGTTATCCTGGATGTCTTAATTCCACTTTGGTGAAATACCCCTCTGAAGTCTGTAGTTTAACAGTTAGAAAACATGATGTCTTTGTTGGTCTGCTGTTGTCTTTTAGCTCCTGATAACTGGAGGGGAGGTCTTTTTCCTGAACTAAACATTATGATATGTGAGAACAAACCAAATTTTTAACAACTGCATTTTCAAAGTGAAAAAAGGAGAAATGTTCTCATTTTTGTTTATCAGGAGAAATTCTCAGAGAAAGAGACCGCACGCTGGCCGAAGACATTTGAGGAAGTGACACCACCTCAGAAAAAAGGGAGGAGATTCAGTCTGTCTTTATAAAGTCTCCTCAGACTCTGATGAAGTTTGAGAGCCAAGGACAGAGAGTCAGGATGGAGTTCAGGTGGATTCAGATTTCTTTCCTCCTCACAGCTCTGCCTCAGTTCACTGGTAAGAACATTTCTGTCACGCTTTCTATTCAATCAGGAAACTGGAGAGAAGCTTCACTCATTTAGGAAAACTGAATGTGTTCATGTGTTACAGCCATGACCAGTGTAATGAGGATGACTTATTCTCACCAGACACTTTATTAGGTACACCCATTCAACTGATCATTAACACAACTGGCTTATCAATCACATGGCAGCAACTTAATAAAATAATTATAATAATTATCCTTAATATCATCACACACACAAAATAAAAGAACAAAAATAAATAAATCAATTTGAAAAAAGTACTGACAATAGTATAACAGTGATAATAATAGTATAATAGTAGTATAAAAATAATAGTAACAACAGAGAAGAAAACGGATAATGATAGTATGCTGTGACAGACAATCTGCTCCTCTAGTGGCAAGGCAATGTGCTCATTTCAGTCATTATTTTTAATCCCCATTATTTATTTATATCCAATATATATGGTCTCATGGTAAGTGGTTGACATGCAAAAATGATCATAATTATTATAATGAGTAAAATAATGAAATAAAGTATTTAAAAACCAAGCAGTGTTGATG
Source organism: Cetoscarus ocellatus (assembly GCA_037902135.1). NCBI lineage: Eukaryota > Metazoa > Chordata > Actinopteri > Labriformes > Labridae > Cetoscarus > Cetoscarus ocellatus. Next base: position 18,000 of record JBAMNC010002338.1, read on the forward strand.
CCGAAAGTGGTTACTATTTCAACTTTATGTTACTAAAAAGTTAGAAAATGATAGCCAGACAGAGTCATGGTCCTTGTTATTGTTAGAGGAGTATTACTTTCAAGAGAAATGTGGTCAATGAGTAGGTTTTTCCAGTGGGTGAAGTGGATAGAGTTCCTTGGGGATAGTTTTCTTGGTGATAGTTAGGACTGTGAGGAGTAGGCGAGTATGTGTTTTATCCAGTTTTATTGAAGATAAGTCTCCTAGCAGACAAAGGGAGGGTGATGATGGGATGTAAACAGGGATAGTAGGTCTATGACATTTTTTCCAGAACTGATGTGCAGTACCAAGTGGCGTGGATGTAAGTGTCTGTGCATTTGTGAGAGCAGTGTGGACATATTTCTGAAGAGACTCCCATTTTAAACATTTTATGACCAGTGAGCTGAGTCCTGTGAAGTACTTTGTATCTTATAAGTTGTAAATTGTAACTGGAGGTCATGGAGTAAATATTCTTGCAAATTTGGGTCCAGAAGTCAACACTGGGAGCGATTGAAAGATCTCTTTCTCATTTTGCAGATGGTACGGACACCATTTGGTCAATCTAGTTTATTATTCTGTATATTTTAGATAAAAGCCTTTTTGGGGATGAAAAGTTAATTAACTCTGAAGTGGATGGAGGGAGGTCTAAATTTACAGTTGTATGATGTTTCGATGGATGATTTTAATTGGAGGTAATTAAGAAATTGGTGGCTCCCAATGCCAAACTTCTGGACCAAAATAGGAAATGATAAGAGCTTATTGTGCAGGTAGATATGTTGGAGAGGGGTGATGCCTTTTTCTCTAAATGACTGAAAGTTTAGTGATTTCTTGTTACTGAGAAAATCTGGATTGTGCAAAATGGTGGGTGAAAGAGGAGGATGCCAAAGTGGAGTTAGTAAGTTGTTGAAATTTCCACCAGGCTGTCAGAGTTGAAGATATTGTTAAATTTTTGAAGGTATGTTGTTTGATTGTCTGGCTGAGAAATGGTAAGTCAGAGATGTTGATGTCTTTACTAAATGCCTGCTCTATATCTAACCAAGAGGTATCTGACTGGTTGGGATGGATCCATTTTTAAATGTATTGAAGCTGGATTGCAATGGTTAAAGGGGTGTTGTTGATTGAAATATTTATGATAATAAAACAGCCTTCTGGATCTGATATTGTGGAGTTGTGAACAAATGGTACTGATTTATTGATTAAAATACATACTCCTCTCTTTCTTTTATTGTAATGGGCTGAGAAAGTGTGTTTAAAATGAAGGGATTTCAGCTTATCAGTGTCTGATTCTGAGAGATGTGTTTTTTGTAACAGACAAATATCAGCTCGGAGATTGGCTAGATGTTTATATACCTGTGATCTTTTTGCCTGAGTACCAAGACCACAGATGTTCCAAGACGCAAATTTTAGTGCTGACATGATGAGAGGTTGTTTTTAGAGCGAAAAGAGTCTGTTCCAGTGTATCATGAAGTGTGTGGGAGTGAGTGGATGTGTATGTGTGTGTCTGAGTGGGTTTTTTTTTTTTTTTTTTTGTTTCTTTTTGTTTTTTTAGTGCCTGAATGCAGATGGGTAGAGGCTGCATGTGAGGGCCTGTGAACAGTACATATAACAAAGTGACAAGAAACTACAGAAATACAAACACAAGATAAGGAAGAAAACAGAGAACACAAAGAATGGCATATAAATATGTACAGAACGGCATTTAGACGTGGACAAATCCTGTGCAGTGGGAGACTTGGGTGCAATGATTTAGCAGGTCATATTAGCCATAATCAATCATAGCAGGAATGTAAAAGGAAGGGATGGGAAAGTATGCTTGTGTTTGAGTTTGAGTACGAGTTGGGGGGGGGCATAGGAGAGATCGGGGGAGGAAGGATGATAGGATGGGGGACCCTATAGCAAGGGGTGATGTCCTTATGACGGTATAGCTGGCTGCCAATGTACAGTTTGTCTACAGAAATCACTGCCTTTTTTCCTTCTTGGATCTTTTGTTTGCGGATTGGGAATAGTTTTTGGCGCCTGTCCATTATTTCCTTTGGGAATTGATCATTCATTCCATAGTCCGTCCATTTCAGCTGCTTTCCATGATGTTGAACTGTTTCTTCTTGTTTGAAGTGCTCAAACTTTGCGACGATCAGATGTGGTCGGTTATTGTTATATTTTTGTCCCAAACAGCGAACGCGATGAAAAGAGATCCTGTTTACTGTGTCTGTGGAAAGTTTGAGTTTGTTTGTCATGAAGTCCTTCACTGCTTCTTCAGGGTTGTCGGTGATGCGTTCAGGGATGCCCGTAAAAACCAGATTGTCCCTCATGCTGCACACTTGTGGATCCAGAATGGTTTCTTTCATGGCTTTGTTATCGGCGGTAACAGTGGCGAGTTGTGTTGTAACTGAGGTAAGTTGGTTGGTGATGGCGTTGAAAGAGCTTTTGAGAGTTTTGTTTTCTTTTGACAGTGATTCAATTTGTTCCAGGCTGAATTGAAGACTGTGACGCAATGATTGGACCCCCTGATGAACCATTTCGATAAGAGCAATTCTAGTGTCGAGTCAGGTGACTTTGTTTTCGATTGACAATAGGATTTCGCTTACCTCAGTACAGCAGGGAGGTTTCGGAGAGGTTGACGGGGGTGTACCTGTACTCGGTAGTGATTTGGAATGGGGTTGCTTGTAGTCCGGGGAGAAGCTGGATTTTCCGGGTCTCGTGGTGAATAGAGTCGCCGGGTTCATATTGCAGAATTTTTTGAAATAGTGGTCTATGTCTGCCTCCAGTGGATCCAGGGCTGTTGCTATCGTAATCCGGATTGTTAAATTGGGAAAAGAAATGTTTTTTGATGTCAGGTTGGCAAAGAAAAAGGTATAAATTCCCAAGAAAAATACTTGTTGTGAGTCTAGCAGCTGGATGCCGCCATCATGAATCTCGCACCGTCTCGTGAGGTCTCGTGATCCTTTGAAAAAAAATTTTTTAATGACCTCAGCATGAACATAAACAGGAGCAGTAACCACGTCCCTATAAAAATGTTATTTATTTATTGTTCCTGAGCACTTTACTTGCTCTATTCTGGTACTTATTTTTTATTCTTTGTATGAAATTGTTGCTCTTTATATCTGATGTTTGATATTTATTTTTGGTGGTTCAGTTTTTACCTTCCATTGTCTCTAGGATGTGGTTTATATGAGCCATCTGCAGGCTTCTACCTCTCCAACACACTTTTTAGTATGTCTTTATGTGCACTTTCTTTCTATACCTGTGTATCTAACAAATACATCAATAATTAAGTAAATGAATACATAAACTGAAAATCAGAAAAAAGAAGAAAGATGATTTAAGAAACTGTGAACATGACATGGTTGTTGGTGACAGATGTAAGAAATTGGGATTTTTATGCACAACCATCTCAAGGATTTACAGAGAATGGTCCAAAGAGGAGAAAATATCCACTAAGCAGCAGTTTTCCTGGTCAGAGGTGAATGGGCAGAGTGTTTGAAAAGATAGAAAGGCAACACTAAGTACGTCATGAACAAGCAGAGGTTTGGACTCACAGTTTATTATTCCATCCCTGTGGTGACCCTGTGGTGGCACTTTGCTAACAGTTTAAGCGGTGACAGAGCAAAGCCAAATGATGGATCAACGTCCATCAAAGGTGATTTTTTGTTGACCTCATCACCTTGAGCTCTTTGTTTTTATCATGGACGTCGTGGACCCCCCTGGTGGGTCACTGTGTCCCCTCTGGCTGACTCCTCCATATGCCCGTGGAGAGCCCTGCTTTAAATGTCCCACACGGTGGTGAAGTTGTCTCTGTGTCTCTCTGTCCACTGTGAGGGTGAGTCTTATCATAGACCACAGGTGCTGTAATTGTGCTCAAGCCCCGTTGAGGCAGGGCCAGTGTGAGTGAAGGCTTGAATTACACAGTGGTAGGCCGAGGCTTTGACTCCAATAAAATCACAGACCTACAATATTTGTACGGTACCATCTCCTAATTATATCAGATGAAATATAACAGAGCATAAATGTTGAAGAATCATTTTGATGTGTGGATGTTTAGATCTTTTCTGATCTTTAACCATTGATAATAAAATCAAATAGATTATATTTCTGTCCATAGAGCAGAATAAATATGAATATCTGATAAAGTCCCTCAGCTTTTGTTCATTCAAATGTGGTCCAACAGTGAATTATTAGGACCTTACACTCCATTTCTCTCTCTGCACCAACACTTTGAGTTGGGTTAAGGACAGCAAACATTCTTAAAGTTTGTAGAAGAATAAAACATAAGTTCAGTTTTTTGACACCTGGACCTTATTTTTAGGCTTTGATTTTTGGCCCTGTCTGCAACTATGGCATGACAAAAAAAACGTCGGATGGATCTAAATTGCTCGAAAACGGCTCCGAGCTCCGCCAAAATTGTCTGGGTGAGTCTACGAGCGTATTTAATCCTAAAAATAAGGTCCAGGTGTCAAAAAACCGAACTTATCCTTTAAAGTCTAAACATGGAATATGTGTATTTCTTCATTAAGGTTTTAATCACTCATGTTCATCTGTGTTTGGTGAGAAAAAAGGAGCAGCAACAACCGAGCCAACACTGTTAAAAATTTTCCTGTAAAAATAAAGTGAACAACTGGCAGCAGCGTTAACATACGCTACAGTAAAATTAACATTTTCTGACTGTCACTATCTTTTACAGTTTTCTACTGTTGAAGAAAAAAAACAGTATGAGGTAGTTTTTTTAATTGATTTTCCTGTAAATAAACAGTAAATAACTGGCAGCAGGATTTCCATTATGCTACCGTAGCATTAACATTTTTTTTAATTTTCACTAAAATTTATGGTTATGCTCTGCTCACTATAAATACAGAATGAACTGAATTTTTTTTATTACTATACAGTTTTTTTGACTATTAACTTTTCATACTTTACATAAATTTTAATAAACCTTTTTTTTTAAAACTGGATTATTTCTGGTTTAGCAGGAAATACAGATCGGAAAAGTCACACTATATAATTAAAGATACTTTTGTTAATAAAAATGTTATGTCAGCCCTAACTGGTTATCGGTCTTCACAAAATTTCTACCCAAAGCTGGCTTAAAAGCAGAGAATGCAACCCGTTACAAAATGCCTGAATGGAATAAAGAACATAGCTGTAAAAGGCAAACTTATCAATCAATCAGTCTTTTTAGTGCCAGTCCATACCAGGTGTTATCTCAAGGCAAATTACAGTATAGCAGACTGAAGCCATACTCATCATTTATAGATACACATACCACTACCGGTCAAAAGTTTTAGAGCATCTCAATTTTTCCAGTGTTTCACTGAATAGTTTTCAGTTTAATGTCTCATTGCACTCTGAAATAGAAGCATAGTACAAAAAAGCATTTGGAGTAAAAAACAAATCATGAAATCAATGTATAGGCCCAATGTATTCTAAATTCTTGACTCATCAAAGTAGCCACCTATGGCTGATACAACAGCTGAACACACTCGAGGCATTCTTTCTACTATAGAAATCAAATATTCTTCAGAAAGTTCTTCCCACGTCTGTTGCAGAAGTTCCCATAAATGTGTGGTGCTTGTAGGTTGCTTTGCTTTTACTCTGCTGTCCAGTTCATCCCAAACCAGCTCGATGGGGTTCAAGTCTGGAGACTGTGCTGGCTACTCCATGTTTTCAAGCTTACCATCTTGTTCTTTTTTGCTGAGGTAGTTCTGGCATAACTTGGACTTATGTTTTGGGTCATTATCTTGCTGTAGGATGAACCTCTGACCAATTAGGCACATACCAGAGGGTACTGCATGGTGCTGCAGAATGCTGTGGTAGCCGTTTTGGTTCAGGGTGCCTCTCACTCTGTACAAGTCACCAACCCTGGATCCAGACAAACAGCCCCAGACCATCACACTTCCTCCTCCATGTTTGACAGTTGATGTCACACACTGTGGAATCATCCTTTCACCTACTCGACGGCGTACAAAGATCCTGCGTGATGAACCGAAGATTTCAAATGTCGATTCATCAGTACATGATACCTTCTTTGAGTCTTCAGTAGTCCAGTGGCGGTGTTTCATGGCCCGGGCAAGCCTCTTTGTCTTATTCTGATGTCTCAGCAATGGCTTTCCTGCTTAAACTCGTCCTGTCAAACCTGCAGCTCGAAGTCTTCTCTTCACAGTTGAAACTGAGACTTGCTGACTACGACCACTATTAAGCTGTGCTTGAAGCTGTTGTCCTGTGAGCCTGCCTGTAACGCAAACTGTTAACTCTCAGAAACTTGTCCTCTGATTTAGTTTTGCTTTGGGTCTGCCAGACCTCTTCCTGTCAGAGTCTCCCCAGTTTCTGAGTGCCTTTTGATGGTGAAGAAAACTGTACTCACTGACACCTTGACTTTCTTTGCAATTTATCTGTAAGAAAGACCTACATTTTTAAGTGTTATGATGGTCTGTCTCTCTTCCATTGTTGTTTTTCTTGCCATTATTGAGGCAACATCTGACTTTCTGCAGTACAATGCTGTTCAACTGATGCTCACAAGGGTACCACAGGGTATGCTTTTATGCAGACAGAGGCGGCTGTAAGCAATCAAGACAAGTTGGCTTTATCAACCTTCATTGCTGCAGAACAGCTTTAAATTGTTAACCTATTCCATGTTCCCTGAAAGAGGCCTTTTTATATAATTCTGAAATGTCCATAATTTTTCAGTTTTGAGTATCCTAACCTTTTCTTTTAAGCTATGGCAGTACAGCACTTACCTTTGTGACATTTCAAGCTATTCATTGGACTTGCACTACTTGAGTTGCAATAAATAACTGGGAAAATTGGGGTGTTCTGAAACTTTTGACCAGTATGTATATGCATATATAGAAATACATATAAATATATCAATATGTATAATTAAAGCTGCAAGCAACATTTGTCGGGTCCTCGCTCTCTTGCATGTCCCTAATGCCCTGTTCGACCTCCATTTTTGAGGGTTACATCCGTTTTCGACCTTTTTAGAGATATCACAGTTAAAGAGATGTATTTTTGCTCCTCCTCAGACTTTATAATGGTTGTGTATTACACAGTCCATTTTCCTGCCATTCAGTGAGTCACATGACCAGCTGCACTGACCTGTCAATCAGTGAGTGAATGACATCACTCTAACAGCTGAGCAGCAGAGCAACCAGGTCTCCCTTGCAAAGAGATCTGTTGATCTCAATGGGACAAAACTGGTTAAATAAATGTTAAATAAAAAAATAAACTGTTTAAACATGTCCTCACAGATGCCACAATTTTGACCAATTCACTCTAAACATAAGATATTTGGTTTGGAAAATTATGGCCTAGGAGGAGATGCATTTTGTTTAGAGACAAATATTTGAGTCATATTTTATTTTGAAAAGCAAATTGCCAGCTTCCTGTTTGAGATAGGTCAGGGGTGTCAGAGCGTAATTTGAGGGTCTCGATGAGTCGAACGTTTCTTCGTTGGTTTGATCTCTCGACGACATTCCTAATGGCCATAGGGGCAGTTTTAGTGTGCCTATGAGGCGCTAGAGAGCACATTTTGGCATGTTAGGGGTTATTTTTTTCATTTTATCAAATTTTAACCAAATCTGAGGTGTGTGCCTGTTTTGGTGAGTTTAGAGCTTGTTTAGGGGGTCAAATTAAGGACCAAAAACAATAGGGTCCTCGCCCTAACGGAAAGGACTCCTCTAGCGTGTCCCTTCCTCCCTTTCCAGTCCAGCTCTGGTCCCCCTGTGTGTGTGAGCGAGAGAGAGAGAGAGAGAGAGAGAGAGAGTGAGAGAGAGAGAGAGAGAGAGAGGGATAAGTTAGAAAAATAACTTACACTGAAACTTCTCACGTAAAAAATCAGCATGAGTTATCTACATTTCCTCTTCCCATAGAGTCAACTACAAACATAAACATCCCACAAAAAACAGATCTCCAACCCTCAGTCAGCCAAAATATCCCCTCTGAACATTCAGATAGTTTTATGTGTAGTTTTCATAAGCAGAACACAAATGAAACTGAGAGAATGACTGAAAGAATACAAGGTGTGGGAATTAGAGCTGTCAACGGTGCAATAATGATTGAGAGAGTAAGAAATTGGAAGAGGAATGGAAGAAGGATTCAGACTTTCTACTCTGTAAGGGAGAGAGAGGAAGGAAGAAGAATAAAGAGATTGAGAGGGAGAAAGAATTAGAGGAATGAGACAAGCTGGTGTCTTGATAAATGTGGGTGAGAATTGAAATTCAGTAATCTTTCCATCTTAAATAAAGTCCCACTCAAAATCCATAATCTCCTCAGCAGAGTGGGTATGTGCATTGACCATTGTTGTCTTTTACGGGGGATGTTGCCACTTTTCTTCACGACGACTTTGCCTCAGCTCACCTTGGTGCCTCTCTCAGGGTTTATGCCAATGAAGAGCCTATAAAATAAAAGTTTCCTCAGACACTGTGTAAGAATCCATCTGTGCAACTCATTCAGATTAACAACACAATAAAAGGCAGTGAATTAATAGATATTCACTTAAATGACAAGAAAAATAAAGGTTTTATTGAACTTATCTAACCTCTGGATGAATTCAAGAGTGCTTGCTGCCTCCTCTTGGTTCTGGGGTCTAAAGGTGTAAGAGGTAGAAAATAATGCAGCAAGCCCTGATAGGAATGTAGGCTGGATCCTCAAAGCTGTCCATCCAGCGCTGAGTACAGCTACCATCTGTTTCACCTGAAACTTACAAGATTTTCCCTCTGTCAAATTTATAGATTTGTAGTCCATGTTTCAATGAATTGCGTTGACTAGTAAGAAAGCATTTTGCCATGTGTCATGTGTGATAAACCTTTTTTATAAATCCATTATGAATATTCTGCCTGTCTGTTTCTGCAGTGTCCTGGATCAGTATTTCTCTAACAGTCACTGACCCTCATTTTAACTGTCCACAGTAACAATGGTAGCTCAGAGACATTCAGAGAGGTGAAGTTTTTACTGTTACAGAACAGTTATTGTGGTATAATTTGGGCATATTCATTCATTCATTCATTCATTCATTGAGATGAACAAACAGTTGAAAGCATACAAACAGCATCAATCGGTACATCGCTAAAGTTATAAACCTAGGACTTTTTTAACCAATATACAAAGTAAATAACATTGGTACTCATCAAATAATCAGACAGATGGTGATGGATGAAGAAACACACGTATCCAGCTATACATGTGCAGTTAAGAAGGTGATGCTCCTCCCAAAATTAAAGAAATCCTGCATGATACTGTTACTTTGGGCAGGCTATACTTTGGACAGCGGTAAAGTGCTGTATTTTAGGAAAACAGTCAGGATCTGTTGAAAAAATGGTAAGTGTGTGTGTGTGTGTGTGGGGGGGGGGGGGTTGACCTGATCTGCCTTTTTTTCCTCCACCAGGAGGTTTAACTTCTGCAGGTGTCTGGCAGCAAAGCCAAATGATGGATCAACGTCCATCAAAGGTGATTTTTTATTAACTTCATCACCTTGAGCTCTTTGTTTTTATCATGGACGTCGTGGACCCCCCTGGTGGGTCACTGTGTCCCTCTGGCTGACTCCTCCATATGCCCGTGGAGAGCCCTGCTTTAAATGTCCCACACGGTGGTGAAGTTGTCTCTGTGTCTCTCCGTCCACTGTGAGGGTGAGTCTTATCATAGACCACAGGTGCTGTAATTGTGCTCAAGCCCCGTTGAGGCAGGGCCAGTGTGAGTGAAGGCTTGAATTACACAGTGGTAGGCCGAGGCTTTGACTCCAATAAAATCACAGACCTACAATATTTGTATGGTACCATCTCCAAATTATATCAGATGAAATATAACAGACCATAAATGTTGAAGAATCATTTTGATGTGTGGATGTTTAGATCTTTTCTGATCTTTAACCATTGATAATAAAATCAAATAAATTATATTTCTGTCCATAGAGCAGAATAAATATGAATATCTGATAAAGTCCCTCAGCTTTTGTTCATTCAAATGTGGTCCAACAGTGAATTATTAGGACCTTACACTCCATTTCTCTCTCTGCACCAACACTTTGAGTTGGGATTAAGGACAGCAAACATGTTTTATTCTTCTACAAATTTAAAGTCTAAACATGGAATATGTGTATTTCTTCATTAAGGGTTTAATCACTCATGTTCATCTGTGTTTGGTGAGAAAACAGGAGCAGCAACAACCGAGCCAACGACAGCTGAAAGAGTGACAACAGCAGAAATCATCACAACAGCTACAACCCATGAAGCTCCAACCAAACTGACCAACAGAGTCAACGTTTATCAAACATCTGCATGAGCTGAATTAGCGCAAAGGCTAGCTACACATGTGATGATGATTTTCAGACAGATGTTTGACCTGATCTGCCTTTTTTTCCTCCACCAGGGAGGTTTAACTTCTGCAGGTGTTTGTCAGTTTGTCTGTTTGTTTGTCCATCTGTTCGTCTGTGAGGAAGATAATCGAAGAAGTTTTCAACAGAACCTGATGAAGTTTTCAGGAAATGTTGATCATGACACAAGGAAGCAGAAGATTTTGTGTTACAGCTGAGAGGGTTTTGTATATTCTCCTCTAAAGGGGACAGTTTTTTCCTCCAGAACATCTGTGTAACAGCTGTCCAGCTGATCTAGAGAGCACTCTGCCAGGAGCTCATTTAAGTACATATTGATTTTTTTTTTTTTTCACCAAAACTCCATTCAAAAATGATTTTATCAAGCTTAATTTTATTTAATGAAATAGGTCAAAGTTCTTGGACTCTTTTCATGGGTCTCTTATCTTGACGACCCTCCAATAATGTCATTACCCGCCTCTTCTTAGGGGGAAAGATAAGAAACAATTAACCAGATATTTGGAGTTGAATTAAAATTATTTATTAATTAAAGCTGCAAGCAGCATCTGTCGGGTCCTCGCTCTGTCGCAAGTCCCTCGCGCCAATTTGACCTCCATTTTGAGGGTTTCATCCCTTTTTGACCGTTTTTAGAGATATCACTTATGAAGTGATGTATGTTTTTCTCCTCCTCAGACTTTATAATGGGTGTGTATTACGCATTTCATTTTCCCGCCTTCAGTGAGTCACATGACCAGCTGCACTGACCTGACACTCAGTGAGTGGCATCATCATCTGCCCCTGATTGAGAGTCAAATGGAGTTAAACCTTTTAAAACACAGCCTCACAAATTCCACAATTTTGACCAAGTCTCTCTAAACATAAGATATCTTAATGGGAATTTTATATTGAATCTGTCCATGTAATTTTTACAGCTGTAGGACGTTTGTTTTCTTGTGTAGAGGGGTTTAATTTTTTTCATTTTATCAAATTTGTTGCAGAATCTGAAGCATGTGCCAATTTTGATGAGCATTTGAGCATGTTTAGGGGGTCAAGTTAAGGTTTAAAGCACGGACTGAATAATGAAGAACGAAAGAAGAAAGAAACGGACCAAAAACAATAGCTCCAGCTAGAGGGATCCGTTCCTTTAGGGCTTGGACCCTAAAAAAATCTTAATTCTTTTGAGGATCAGATGCAGATCTTTTCCCCTTTGGAAAGGCTCAGATTAGAGGAGAGGCCACAGGAGGCTGTAATAATGATCTCTGCACTGAATGGGACAAATGGGAATAGGACATCTGTTTAAGGGATGCACGATGTTGGATTTTTGCCGATATCAGATATGCTTATATTTCCAAACTCATGATTGCCAATATCTTGTCTAAATTAGACCTGTTCTTTGATAGTAACAGTCCATTTGTAGAAGGAGAAGATTTGAAGCAAGAAAAACAACTTTTGTGTCATCTCTCTTTTGTAAGTAATACTTTTGGTCTATCAAGGTGGACATTCAGTAATGAAGAGGTAAACTATCATGATTAAACTGTGCATTTGGCAAATATTACAGCCAATATCTGAGATATTTATGGCCAATATTTGTGGTCAAAATATTGATTGTTAAAATCAGAATTTAGCAGTTTTCAGTTGTCAAAAAAACGTACTGTTCAGTTCAGTAGCTGTGTTATCTGTGACCTGTTATCTGTGTTTGTGTGACAAAATTGCAAATAAACATGTCCTAAATATTGACTGCACAATATGTTGGCCCCAATCACTGCTTGAAAGTTGAAACAAATTACTATTACCTGATCAGGTCATTCAATTAAAAATTACACATGGGTCCTTTTTGACCCATGTGTGCAAACTTGATAACCTGACAGTTCCACATATCCGCCATGGAAATATTTCACTAATCCATCTGGGAAAGAGCCGTTCGAAAATGTTTTCAGGGGCAGAACCTTCAAAAACAACAGCAGCTTCTGCTGGACGATTGTTTGGCTCTTCACAATTATCACAGACCAGTCATATCAAGCAACACTGCACGTATGACGAAGCATTTGTAGCAGCTAATGGCTAACAACAATTAGCTGTTAGCCACTACTGCTAATGGCAAACGGCTGAAAACAGTTGGCCACTATGGCTAACGGCTAACAACAGTTAACTAACAACAGTTAGCCGTTAGCTTACATTAAATTCTACCACACAGATGTATCATTTAGCTCTTAAATGTGACATGAACCTCATCAAAGACAATCCCTACCAAGTTTTCCCAATAAACCTCTGAGGAGAGCGGATCTCGTAGAGTATCGCTGAGTAACCATGACGACCACAGCCTAACCGGCATGTCCTTGGAGGATTTCCAAGTTCTCTCCCAGTTTCCCAGCAGTGATCCCTGTTCAGGAGAAGAGCAAAAACATGACTTCTCGTAAGACAAGCTCCAAGTGACATTCTTTGCTCCTCTTTTAAAGAAAAAATGGAGTCCATTTCTGAGAAAAAAAAAACTGCAGTTATTGAGACCGCTTTAGAAGCCGCCATTGTTATCCTCCTGTTGTTGTCACGTCAGCAGCTCCTGCCTCTCTTCTCTGATTGGACTGTTAAGCATTTAGTCAAGTAAAATCATTGGACAATGGAGGTTGGCAAGATGGAAATGCAGGATTTCAGAATCAGGCAGGTCCGTCTGCTCTACAAGGCTACAAACTTGACATTGTCATATAAAACTGGTTGAGTTCAAAGAATAAAAGGGAAAAATGAAAATAAGGATATGTGGTTATTAAAAACATTACACTCAAGCAGTAATTTTAATAATTAATCATTAAATTAATTGATTTTAAAAAATGTAACAAAGACAAACTTCCGGCATTAAATAGCCATAGAAATAAATGTGGGTCATTTCTGACCCATGTTATGCATTAAAAGGAGTGTACCTATGGAGCACATCAAAGGGTTAATAAGCAGGTTGTACTCTGTCTGTCCTTCATTTGTGTATAAAATCATCATAGTTATGTCTTTTGTTTGTTTGTTTGTTTGTTTTTCAGCTGCTGCTCCGGTCAGGCTGGTCAACTCTGACAGCCGCTGCTCTGGCAGAGTGGAGGTCTTCTTCAGTGGACAGTGGGGGACGGTGTGTGATGATGACTGGGACATAAATGATGCTCAGGTGGTGTGCACACAGATGGGCTGTGGCACAGCACTGTCAGCACATGGAGGTGCCCACTTTGGACAGGGCACTGGACCCATCTGGTTGGATGATGTCAGCTGCAGAGGCCATGAAATCAGTCTCAGTGAGTGTGGACACAGAGGGATTGGAAACAATAACTGTGGTCACCGTAAGGATGCTGGTGTCATCTGTGAAGGTAAATACAACTGTTGTCTTGTCTGAACAGTATCAGTGTATCACAGGGTCTGACAAAATATGGCCTTAGGGCCACATGTAGCCCTCCCTACTACTCAATGCGGCCCACAATTAATTTCACAAATCAATAAAGTATAAACATGAAGAAAGAAAAGAGAAAATCTGCAATGAAAACATTGACAATCAAAATATTGTAGTAACAGTATTTGGTTATCACAACCTTTGCAGTAAATTAGCTGTGAGAGCACAAACCTCCACCAAGGCTCTTCTGACATCGTTGGGCGAGTTATTTTCAAAATGTGTAAAATTGCTCTATCTCACAATGTTAAGAAATTCCTGATTCTGCATCCACATTCAGATCACCATCAGAAACTTATCACTACTGAGTATATTGTAGTCCGGGTCTCCAACTGTGTGGATAACATTAATGTGGCCCTCTAGTAGCTGATGTTGCCCATTCCTGGTCTAAGACTAAGACTAAAAATGATCATCAAACGCATTTTTCCTGGACAGAGAACAAGACTGTAAATAGCTTAAAAATGTTAAAATGCTTAAAAAGAAAAAATCATAAAAATACCATGATATTACACCAAGGTAAAATCAGCATATTATCAGAAGATTTCATGTTGTCATTTGGTTTACTTGCCCAAAAAGAACTGGGCGATAGTTCACTCTTATTCAGTCCCAGCCCTTCTCCATAAGTCATTGAGTATTACTTATCCAGACACAACATTTAATGACACAACGACATAAACGTTAACAATATCTTACAAGAAATTTATGATCTCAAATATTTCCAATAGTTTTGCATACATGTCCCACAAGGCCCCTAACTCTGAGGTCCCATGTCCTGGACTGTTTGACCATTTGCCTCGGTGTCTATTAAGCAAGGATTTGATTGAAGTTGGATTAAAAAATAATTAAAGCTGCAAGCAGCATTTGTCGGGTCCTCACTCTGTCACACGTCCCTCATGCCCATTTGACCTCCATTTTGAGGGTTTCATCCCTTTTTGACCCTTTTGGAGGTATCACAGTTGAAGTGATGTATGTGTTTCTCCTCCTCTGACTTTATAATGGGTGTGTATTACACATTTCATTTTCCCGCCTTCATTGAGTCACATGACCAGCCAAGGGTGTCAGTTTGTTTTTAAAAGTGCTAGGGACAACAACCATAATTTTGAGTGTGGTTTGAAAAGTGCTGGGTACAGTTATGTATTCATCAGTTTGACGTTTCATTACAATAAGCACTGCATTACAGTGTATTGATTGATGACGTGTTGAAAATCGTATTCAATCAATTGATTGTTCACTGCGTTTTTATTTGTGCTTCTGTAAAGCATCTTTCTCTAAGTAAAAGCGCTGTACAGATAAAAATTATTGTTAAAAGTTGTAAGCCACACACGTGTTTTGTCTTGTTTTCAAAATGGTGTTGGAAACCATAAGGCTACTGGCTAAGGGTTAAAGCACAGTGTTGGCAAGTCCCCCTCCTGACAAAGCTTTACCAGACAAACATTGCCTGACCATAGGCTATTATATATAGAGAAGGAGTTATGAAATGAAACAATGTCCTGAGCATGAGCATCACCTTTTGTTAGACTTGCAGTCAAGACCGCCTAAACCGAGACCAAGACACTACCAAGACCAGAGAGTATCAAGACCAAGACAAGACCAAGACCAAGACAGACCAAGTCATCACGATAAGGTGATGATCGATGGGATCATCACCTTATCATGGTGTGGCAGTTTGCGTGTCTCCATGACCCCTAGAGCTTTGTTGGCGGGAGTCTTGTACTTCTGGCAGGGTTTCCCAAGCCTAACAGGTTAGATGGTAGAGACTAGACAAAGAGTGATCCCACAGTGCTATTACTACATATAATCTACACTAGCTAACTGATGCTGGGCTTATTAGACAGCACTGATATATGGTACAAGGAAGCCAGTGAGTAAGTCCATGGGTCCAAATTCGGATTCTACATAGTAAAAAATGTATGACTTGACACCAGTATCATTCAAATAGGACATCTGTGCGATTTTATTGCGAAATGCAATATTACTGTATATTCAATGGTGGCCATCTTGAAAAGTGGCCACCATCATGAATTTTAAAGTGGCTAACGGGTTTTATCAAAAGAGCAATCCCCAAGGAGCATGTGTGGCAATGTTGGTTCTTGTTTCCACATATCAACGATTATTACAGCTATCTGCCCCCCTATAATCAACTTATCAGTATTTGCAGATAATCTGCCGATACCCATATTGGTCCAATAATATCGTGCATCCCTAATTTGATTTTTACGGTAGTTCAGCCTCCCACCTCTAGTCTGCAGTAGCCATTTCTTTATTAGACTCTCTGTCCCTCTGTTACATTTACTATTGGTTTTTCTTTCATTGGTACAGACAATTAAATTGATTTATATTTGCAGGGAACATAATCAACATAAATCACACTGACACTGTATTTTTATATATATGATATGATGGATCCAAATACTGTGATTTTTTTTTTAAAATAGACTTTTTTTTTTTTTTTTTTTAAAAAGTCTGTTCTTGCATCATTGCTGATGATGAGGTATGTAGCAAAAAAAATGAAATGAGCAATTTGTATTCATCGTGATAATCTGTACAAATAGACCAAACTTTAAGAAGTTTTCAGGCTTAAATGTAAAAGGTGAGAGTAAAAAATTAATCTTAAGATATTTTGAAACTACAAGATGGTGGTTCAACTTAGAAACAACTACAATATTCATATGTATAACGTCTTGTTGTGACCTCTTGTTTGAGAGTTTCCCTTTTAATCAAACATGATCAAGTTGGTCCTCATTGCTGTGGCAATAGTGTATGAATTTTTGATTATTAAAAACAGTCAGAAATGCTTTCCATCAGGTTTCTGACCATTTTGGTAGTCCTTGTTAGCAGTTAGTCATCCTTCATTTTAAACACACAGCGGTTTAAGATTCAAAAGCAGGCAACATCAGATTTTTATTATTTCCTATTAAACATTAAAAATCTCATTTACTTGTGTTCACAACAAACTTTATTTCAGACATTTATCGAAAACCATTCTTCTATGCAGGGTTTGGAACCATGAAATGCTAAATGCTAACTCACTTCCACATTTTTACTCATTCCTGCACCACTGTATTTCACCGCGCTGTAACCTCTTGTTTGAGAATTTCCACCCAATCAATCCAATGACCTGATCAACATGGTGCTCAATGGCTGTGTGTTTTGTGTATGCATCTTAGTTTAAGTAGAAACAAACAAAAACACCAGAAGTAAATGCATAAGGGTCAGCCATTTTTGTAGTCCTTAAGGAGTTTATTAGCAACCACCCTTTTAAAAACACAATAACACTTTAAAGTTAAAAAGTGGCAATATCAGATGCATTTTATTTTGCAAAATGAAACATCACATCTCGTCAAGTATTTCTCCAAAAAGCTGTTCTAAAATCCCACAGACTTTGAACCCAAGGAACCATTTGTGCGAAATTGCAAACTCACCTCTGTCTTTTTTGGTCTCATTCCTGAACCATTTCATCACAACTCTGAGGAGGAGAGGAGGTCTGATCAAGGTCTGTTTCACTGACACCTATGTTCACTGAACATTGCTCCATGCTCTGTAAACTCTTGCACAGACACACAGATGCCGATCTCCCAAACATATCTGCTTTTACCTGATCTAAAGACACTTTTGGAATCTACCGACGACTGTAGAAGCTTTTAACCTTGCTTTTAACTGGATTACTGCTTTTAACCACCGGATGCCCTGGACCTGGTCATCACCTGTGGCCTGTCCACTAGTGTGTCCTCTGTTGTTGACTTGGCTGTCTCTGATCACTACTGTGTGTTTTTTAATATCACCGTTTTTATCCAGCGGGAGACCTCTGTGAGAACTGTGAGGAAGCGTCATCTGACCCTGAGGTGGCTGCAAATATTACCAATGTTTTAGAAAAACACCCACCAACTGTTTTGCCTGCCCCCCCTGTGATTTTATTGTTGATCATTTTAACAGTAGACGTCAGTGTGCTCTTAATTTAGTCACTGCACTTGAATTGAAACAGGCTCACTCTAAGCCAATAGCACCATGAAAAAATGAGGAAGTCAAGAAACTGAAAAGAAAATGCAGGGCGACAGAAAGAAAATGGAGGAAAAGCAAAATCACAGTAAATCTTCAAATAACGTTGTCCTGTTACTGTTGTAACCTAGTGTTCTGCCCCCCAGTGGCTGGTTTGAGTTAGGTTTCTGTTTATCATGTGACAGGAATTAGTTTCATTTTCATTGAGAGCACATGGAAGGAGGCACTCTTCACAATCCACCTGCATCTACCTTCCAACGTCAATCTTTCGAGGCATTGTCTGTATGTATATGTTTATATGGCAAAAGTGTTTTGTTATATGCATACATTTATTGAGTTTCTGCTAACTTTATGGTTTGAGAATAATTTACTGATTCATGATAAGATGTTAACTGTTTATGCTAGCCTAGCTCTGTGTACACTTTACGTTATGTAATTTCATATGTTTTATTTGTAGTTTCACAACTTCCAACATTATTAAACCTGTGGACAACACTCAAGTCTTCAGAGTCGTAATGTGAAGAAGCTGTTGACACTTGCTGCCGGTGCTCTAATTCAGCATTGAATTGAGAGAGAGAGACAGTACAGTGAAAAGACAGCACTCTACAGATGACACAAGGCAGTCTGTGAGATTGTAACAACCAGCATACAGCTACAGTGTGGACCTAACTCATTCTCATTATGGAGAAGGATTCTAGATCTCTGAAGACAAGATCTTATGTCTCTCATTCATCCCGTTCTACTTCATCGTCCACTTCTGCTGCTGCTGTAGCAGCTAGGGCAAGGCTGAAGCAGCCAAGGCACGCCTGAAGTATGCAGAGAAGGAGATTAGGATGAAAATGGAAAAAGTTCAACTAGAAGCTTCAATGGAGATGCTGGCTATAGAAAAAGAATTTGCTGTAGCTGAGGCAAAAGCTGGAGTTTTTGAGGCAGCAGTAGCAAATAATGAAGAAAGACACAGCTGTAAACTCCCACTAATATCAACGCCATTTGACTCTGCTCAACGTACACGAGATTATGTAGAGGAGCAAGCTCAGGTATGCAAAGAAAGAAGCTTAGCACAAGAAGAGCAACTACTTCTTCAAGACGAGGTACAGCAGTTACACACAGACCAACCTTCGATTCAGTCTGTATACAACCCATGCTTCACAACTGAAAGTGCTGTTGCTCCAGCTGCTAACGCCCAAGTTCATGATCCTACCTCTCATGCTCCAAGACAATGTAAGTCTCAGAATCCTTTTCTCACACTAAGCTTAGAAGATGGTGCAGGTCAATGTAACCAGCCTCATCAAAGTGTAACCTTTAATAAGGATGATAAAGCATATTGGCAGCCTTCGGCACATGGTCAACCAACACATCATTCTTCTCTGAACAGCCCAAATGTTGAGCCCTCTCGTCCACATATGTATGGTCTGCAGCCCACACATGCCACTGAATCCCACATGACAGACTTTGTTAGATTTCTAGCACGACGTGAGCTAGTCACGACGGGGTTGCTGCAGTTTAATGACCAACCTGAAAGCTACAGAGCATGGCGATGCTCCTTCCAGAATGCAGTTAGAGGCTTGGACTTGACATATAATGAAGAAATGGATCTTCTTGTGAAATGGCTTGGTAAAGGGTCAGCTGAACATGCTAAGCGCATCAGATCCGTCCACATACACCAGCCAGCAAAGGGACTAAAGATGATATGGAGCAGACTGGATGAATGCTACGGTTCAGCTGAGGCTATTGAGACAGCTCTGTTTCACAAGCTGGATAGCTTCCCCAGAATCAGCAACAAAGATGCCTCTAAGCTAAGAGATCTAAGCGATCTACTAATGGAGCTTGATGCTGCAAAAGCTGATGGAGATCTTCCTGGCTTGGCTTACCTTGATACGGCAAGAGGGTATAGTTCAAAAGCTACCATATAGCCTGCAAGAAAAGTGGCTTTCTCATGGGTCAAGTTACAAACAACAACATCAAGTTGCGTTTCCTCCCTTTTCTGTTTTTGTGGACTTCCTTCGCCAACAAGCACAAATCAGGAATGATCCCAGTTTCATCCTAATGGGCCAAACAGATTCCAGCAAAACAGAAAAGCCTCCTTGGAAACCTAGCAGATTAAAAGAGGTTTCTGTCCACAAAACAGAAGTATCAGCAGCTGCACATTCTGTCCAAGACATGAACAGAAGGAGAGAAGATGACCCGGCTTAAAAATGTCCCATCCACAAAAAGCCGCATTCTCTTCAAAAGTGCAGAGCATTCCGAGCTAAACCTATAGAAGAAAGACAGACCTTCCTCAAAGAGAATGGCATCTGTTACAAATGTTGTAACTCTACATCACACACTGCCAGAGAGTGCCAGTGTATAATAAAATGCACTGAATGTGAAAGCAACAAGCACTTCTCTGCTATGCATCCAGGACCACCACCATGGACCAATGAGACAACTTGTCCTTCAGACCATGGCGGGGAGCACATCCTTGTACAAACACCAGAAGTCACAACTCAGTGCACACAGGTTTGTGGAGGAGAGCTTGCAGACAGGTCCTGCTCAAAGATTCTTCTTGCCAAAGTTTACCTTGATGGGCAACATGATAATGCTGTAAAAGTCTATGTCATCATGGACAAACAAAGTAATAGATCTTTAGTTCGCTCAGAATTCTTTGACATCTTCAACATTAAGGGTCACACTGCCTCTTACTCTCTGAAGACCTGCTCAGGTGTGACAGAAAACAGGGGCAGGACTGCTTCGGGATTCTTTATAGAGTCACTTGATGGGAAGACAGTTCAGCTCTTACCAAGACTGTTGGAATGCAATGAGATCCCGGACAACAGAGCTGAGATTCCGACACCAAGCGCTGCTCTTTCTCATACTCACCTAAGACCAATAGCTCACCTCATTCCAGAACTTGATCCAAATGCCTCCATCATGATCCTGCTTGGTCGAGATGTTATCAGACTTCACAAGGTTTGTGAACATGTCAATGGGCCTCCAGATGCTCCATACGCCCAGAAACTTGATCTAGGATGGGTCGTTGTTGGAAATGTTTGTTTGGGGAGCACTCACAAGCCACTTACTGTGAACAACTTCTTTACCAACGCTCTAGAGCAAGATCGTCCAACCACCTTCAAACCTTGTCCTAACATTCTCTGCATCAAAGAGAGGTATAGTCTCCAATCATCAGAGCCTCCTAAAGCACACTATACAGAAACCCTTTGTGGAGATGATACTGACGTGGGCCACGCAGTATTTCAGCTCACCAACGATGACCAGAAAATGGGTCCATCCATTGAAGATCTCACATTCATGTCCATAATGGACAAAAGTC